>JAUZNJ010006727.1:3335-18275 GCA_034780135.1 Jordanella pulchra
CTTTCACTGTTAAATTTACCACCAAATCAGTGAGAATCTCCTCCTTCTTTAATATCTTTAGTTGATTAGTGATCAATCGAAAGAGATTTATAGAGTAGAAGCATGCTGCAGGAGGCATACATTTGGGGTTGTTAAGATGTCTGTTTTTTACTTACTAAAAAATTGATCTAAAAACATTATTTTGGTTTTAACAACCTAATCTTCCAGTGAGATGCCAAACAAATGTAGGTATTTCAAAAATGCACATGTGTAAAACTGTGGTTTCCATATCCGTGTGTTCAATTTGCAAATATACTTCAAGAGTATTCATATTACAACTGGATGCAGTGTTATAGGCTATATTACAAGATATAAAGTCATGAAAAAGTAAACCCAGGTCCAGAAAGTACAGGAAATTAGTAAGCACTCTTTAGCCAAAGTGGAAGTGCAACAGTGGCCACCCTGATAAGTCCTGTCTGAATAGTGCTGAAAGGAGGTAGGAAACATAGCCTGTAGGCTTTCCATCATAGCTCCTTTAGATGTTCCTATCCAGCACTTAGAAAAGCTCTGTGTTTTAGCAAAAGCAATTAAAATAGTGACATTTCATATATGGTATTTAAGACTGTTATTCCTACAAGTGAAAATGCCTGTAACCTGATAGCAGACGGCTTCAGAAAAACAGATTTAAAAGTTATAAAGTTATTTTGAAAGTAAGTGTCATATTTGTTTGTGGCATAGCTACAACTTTTAGTTTATTTAGCTCTTGTGTTTAAGGGTGGCTCTGGCTGTCATAAGGTGGCATTTTGGGTCACATGACTCCTTCAGGGAAGGATCCGACCCTCTCAAGTTATAGGCAAGTTATTGAGGATGGCAGCCTCCACAGAAAATCACTATACACTGAACTGTTAAATCATTTAATAAATATCAAATTAAGCTAATAGTTAACTAAGTAGTTACACTGAATGCTTTAAAGAACTTCATATGCAACACATTGTCTCCCATGTTTATGATAAGGATATGTAAAAGAAGACGGACAAATGTAAAACAAAAAAAAAAAAGGAAACTTGGAAACTCAACCAAAAAAAAAAGAATGAAATCTGGAACACAAGAAAATTATTTTTAAATACAGCAAGTATTTTATTATTATTATTTACTGGCAAGATGTTGATCCAAAATACTGCTGCCGGTGTTCTCACTTGAACTAACAGAGTAGAGCACATCTGCCCAGTTCTGAAGTCCTTAAATTGGTTCCCTGTAGCTCAGAGAATTTACTTGAAATTCTTCTTTCATTCTATAAATCACTGAATGGATCAGGACCTTAATACATTTGTTGTCAGTGGATCAACCTCCCAAACCAATCAGGTCTGTACTATTTTACTCGTTAGTTCATGTAAAGCACTTTGATCATCTTTGTACTGAATTGTGCTACAAATAAACTTGCCTTGCCTTACTGTAGAAATAATAGTTAATTTTTAGATGAGCATAAGAATGAATATAAAACTGAATGTCAATGCAACAGGCCGTACTGACTGCAACATGGCATTGTCTACAGAAACTGTAGAAACTGGCAGTTCGGGGGTCGTGTGGGTGTTAGCCCCTATGACTGCAGGGTTTCGGGTCCAGGGCTGCAAACTTCTGAGAGATGCCTGGCTCGGCAGCGGGGAAAACGACCTCTGACCTCCATGACTCGGTAACCCCAGGGGTCGTAGAGCTGAGGGCCCTGGCAATGAGGAGAGGCTGTAATTGATGTGGGGAAAGAGGGGTGGAGGGGGGTTGGGGGTGTGCTGGAAGCAGAGGCAACAGCGGAGACTTTGGAGAAACCTGAGGCCCCTGAGGTAGGTGGGAGTGGGCAAGCTGATGAGGGCTCTGGTGTGTGTCCTCGGGTCTGGGGCGCTGGTCTGCGGTCCTGTGGGAGGTAGAGCGGCTGCCATGGTGGCAGAACAGAGCTCCAGACTAATGAAATGAAGATGAATAGAGACAGAATAAATAAAAATACAATTTCAGCTAATCTTAAAAAGGAATTTAATAAAATTTAACTTTATAAACAATGAAAGCTTTATAAAATAGTAATAAAAAATGCACCGTAAATATATTTAGAAAAAAATCAACTAATACCTGTTATCTTTATGCTAACCTCTTGGTAAGAGAGACTCTTTAGTTAGATTAGACTAAGACTGAGCTTTTGGCAACAAGCATCAAATAGTTATTTTGCAATGAAACAAAGAATGAACTTGGAGGGTTAAAGGTCTTTCCAAATAAAATGCATCGTTATTAAAATTTCTATTATACCGGTGGAGGATCTGTAATGCTCTGGGCTTGTTTTTCTCTAAAGGATAAGGGAAAAATGTATCTTCATGTGAACAAGATGTTCAGTTAAACCTAAAAAAATATATGGAAAGAAGAAAAAAAGCACTAAGAGGGTTTCTTTTTTCACATAACACACAGTTGCAAACAAGTCTTTGATAGCCCAGATTTATTCATGTACAGCCATGCCGCTAAATCTTTCTCTGCCATGGAGGTTGTTGTCAAAAAAAGGTTTAGGTCCATGTGGAGTTTTGGCAAGAAAGTCACAGTTGCTCTTTCTTCAACCAAGGGTCAGAGGGCAAACTGAACTGCTTGAAGGGGGTGGGGGAGAGGGAGGCAATGGCTGACAGATGTTTACTCAACTATACTTCTTTCAATATAAATGCAGCAAGCCTTTGTGTCTAATTGCTCTTCCAAGAAAAAACACTTATATTATATATATTTGTGGACTGTCTTAGGATCTCTTCCACCAGGGAGAAACTACTGCATCACAAACCCAGTCCCATCGTCTCCATCACGAAGCAGTTTTCTGATTGACTCTTTCACAGGATCCCTCTGTGCTCTGATTGAAGTTGAGGTTACTCTCAAGTTACCAGCGACGTGGCCCAGATCGTGTCGAAGCTGTTGTTTTAGAGGAGCGAGTGGGGAGAGGGGGTAAGCGGGTATGATGTTTGGGAAGGAGAGCGATTCAGGGTTTCCTGTCCACATCATGGCACTCTAGAGGATTCCGGCCCTGCCGCTGTCTCCAACATAAATATGTTCTTTTGTGGCTATAAAAAATATCCTCAAAGAAAATGGTCAGGGGTGGATGTGGGAGGTGAGGATGATCGCATCTGATTCAGGTGTGTTTAGGATAACTGCTCGCTCCTAAGAAAGGGGCCCAAATAGTTGTTTTTAAGAGAGAGAAACAAGGTGGCTCATGTACCCGTCTTTCTCACCAAATTACTAACCCGAAGTGTCAAAAGTAGGAGGAAACAAACAAGAAAACAATTCTTAGCTGGAAACTATGACCACATCTCATAAAGTCAACCCACTTAACACAGAACCTCCTTTGGTGTGTGAGTCAAGCATCTAAAAGTGATTTAAAATCTTCTCCACGAGATGGTAAAACAGCACCCCACAGGACATGTTGTAAAATGAAATTAAGTGGAAAGAATGCTGCACTCTTCCACAGTGAGCCTAGAAACCTGTGATGAAAACAAAATGCAGCCATATTACACAAATAGAGATGTACGGAGGAACCTAAACGGATGTTCACCAAAAGGTGTCAAAACTTTACACATGATCAGATGCTGCTGGTATGTGACTGGCTGCTCTGATCTTTTGTTTTAAGCAACTGATCCCCGTAGCTAATATCCATGGTGGAGCATACCTTGTGTGTCTCTTCAGCTTTTAGAAGTGACACCATTGTTTTGAAGGGCGGGGGAGGCACACTGTGCTTCTTTTCACGCGACTGTGACTAGGATAGCGTAACGCCAATGAGGACTTCATCCATTCTGTTATGTATATGATGGAGAAACACAGGCGCTGCTAAGGGAAGCCGCAAGTCTGTCTCTTCACTCCATCTTCTTCTTCATTTTTTTTTTGTTTTTCTGATGAAGATTTGCAATCCACCGCCATAAGAATGACAGTAAAATCATTTTATTTTATACTCATCCTCACAGCCTTACAATTACATTCCTTAGCCCCTGAACCTTTTTATATTCTGTCATGTTAAAAACACAAACTGATTTATTTTAGTCAGATTACATGTGATAAACCAACACAAAAAATGGTATGTGAAATTTTGTCTATATCAGGTTTTTGTAGTTTTTTAGTCAAAACCTCACAACAACAGTATGAAAGAGAAAATAAATAAAGATCAACCTGGAGACCTTTCCAGAAAAATAACGTGAGCCTATTCTTTTCCAAAACGAAGGTATGTATGGTGATGGCATCACTATGAAGAAACCGCTACGTTCTTGTTTAAAGCTGACAGTTTGAGCTGCATATTTGACTCACCTGGGAGAGATGAGTAAAAAGCAATATCACAGATGGATCTTCGATTGCAGCACCATCATTTCAAACTGGAAAAAGCTGACACAGTTTAAGGAATGCTTGTTGCTCAATAACCATTCAACTGGTTGATCTGGCGACAACAAGCTTTTTTGTGGCACCAAGCTTGAAATGTTCAACAGGTAAGGAAAAAAAAAAACCTCATACTCACTGTTAAGTAACGTGTGGGATCTGTGGTGCTCTGGTCATCTTTTTTTTTCCATTTTAAAAACCAAACCCAGAGCTTTTTTGGAGTGTGTGGCTCCACAATCTCTTTAAATACCAGTACATTTGAAATGAAAATGCAATTGGTTCCCCAGTGAATCTTTAAGGGTGGTAAAGATCAAAAACATGCTAACAAATGAAGTAACAGTAGGAGTGCAAATAATTGGGATGGGAAAAAAAAACTAAATAACAAAATGTTTTAACAGTTACTGTTTCCATTGAGTAGATGTACTCAGATTGAATCATTAGTTTAAGATTTTTCTATTGCAATAAAGTATAATTTTATTGTTAAAAGCTTTAAAAGGTAATTAATGTGTCAGGCAGCGTGTATTATGGGCTTTCCCGTGATTATTACCGCAAGTAAAAATCACTCAGTGGTTCAAAGTCTGGCAAATGATTTTTAAAACATTTTAGCATCAATTCCTGGCTCACAGTAAAACAAGCTTTCTCTTCATGTGGAATAGACACTTGAAAATCTATAAAAGCATTAAAAGAGACAGCACTATTAAGAGCTATGGATGTGGCTAGCTAAACATTGTGGTAGTTTTTTAGAAACTGAGCTCAGTAAAAATAATAGATTCTCTTGTTTCTACTTTAGAGTCATCTTTTTCCAACCTTCTGCTCAGATAAAATCATAAAATGGGGCAAACTGATTATGAAGCCATGAAACGTTGTACAAACAGAAGATTTATTAAAAGGCAAGTCTTTAAAAAAATGCTCTGTTCTCAGAACAGATGAAAAAGGAGATCATTATGTACCAAAAAAGACAGAGCAGAAAATACAGAGGGAAAAATCTGCGAGTAAATTACAATTTAAGGCCAACAACATCATCTGCAACACATGTGGAGGTGGTGTGATGGCATGAGCATGCTCGACTTCCAGGGGCGCTGGTGTTTAGTGAAGCAGAAATGTAAAGCGATATACTGTCTGTTGAAATGGAGCCAAATGCAGCAAAAGCTGGCTGAAAGAGCTCCACACCGCAGATGGACAACAAACCAAAACATACCGTTAAGGCAACCCTGGAGTTACTGAAAGTAAAGAGGTGTAATGCCTTGAAATGACCCAGTAAATCACTGGGGCCATTGCACAGGAAACAACTGAGCTGTGTTTCACTTGAAAAAGATAAAACTGAAGTAGAAAAGCCAGCAAAGAAATCAAAGCATTCAACAATAAGTTCTTCATTTAAAAGAACTGTCATGGTGTCTTTTTAAGAAGCCTAACCCTTTATGCCCAGTGCAAATACTGTGCATCATCTCTCTTTGTTTTCCATTCATGGGTGTTAAAATATTCCTATAAATAAATGCTGGATACCAGGCATTAGATTTCAATATTTTAACATTGTACCATATTATAACCAAATGTTTTTTACTATTTGTGTGACAGATTCAACACAAAGTTGTGCATAATTGTGATAAGAAAGAAAATAAAATACCATTAAAAAATGTATATCTCTAAGTTGGGCAGTCATTTCAGCCTAAATTACTCTAATAAGATAGATAAGATCCAGTGCAAACAACTGCCTTAAAAGTGTAGCAGTATTAAATTTAATCTCAATTTGAATATAACTCTTCTGTTAAGACCACAATGCTAGAGAACATTAGTGAACAAAAAGAACAAGATGTGAAGACCTTTCATTCAGCGTTTGGGTTCAAAATTACAAATATTTTCCCCAAGTCTTGATCTAAAAGTTAAACTTTTGGAAGAACTATGACAACCCTACCTAAGACATGAACGTCTATCTAAATTCATAGAACAGCTGTAATCAAAGAGGCAGCTAACTGACCCATGGTAACTCTGGAAATCCTACAGAGATCCACAGCTCAGGTGAGACAGTTCACCAGAAACCTGATTGTTATGGAAGAGTGGCAGGCTGCAGAAAATATATTACAAGAACTCCAGTTTCTATAACATACACTGAAAAAAAGTAGGGTTTTGACCTGTAATTATAATCAATTTACTTAATGTGTTACTCTAAATTTATATCCACCAAAAGACAAGTACATAGGATTAACAAAACAATTGAAATAAGTTCCCAACTTAGCAGATGCAAGCAAGATGTTCTGGAATATTATAGGAGTAAACTTGGCGCCTTTTTTTTTACCGATGACGATGGTCAGAAATAGAATATATTGTTTACATGTTGGCTGCATGGTGGTGCAGTTTGTAGAACAGTTGCCTTGCAACAAGAAGTTTCTTGGTTCAGTCCCTGGTCCAGGGTCTTTCTGCTTTGAGCTCCCATGTTCTTCCTGTTCATACATGAGTTCTCTCCAGGTGCTGCTAGGTTAATTGGCTTTACTAGATTCTCCTTGTATGTCCCAGTTCATCTCTGTGTAAAAATTACTAGCAAAACAAAATAACATATTTTGTTCAGAAGAGAAACTTGGTAGTTATATTTACTTGAATTTGTTTTTTAAAAACAAGTAAGTCAAATCAATTTAGATTTTATTGAGTGACATTTCTATGTGGAAAAGTTACCTAGCTTTTTCTAAGTAAACAGTACTTTTTGTCAGTGTATAGGAAAATGCACTCTGATAAGATGAAACCAAAATTACCCTTGTTGACCTACAGACTAAACACTGAACATGGCATATTAAAATGAAACAGTTAAACCAGCATTATGGTGTGTAGATGGTATTCGTCCACAAGGACCAACTGGGTCCAAGTCCAGATAGAAGTTCAATAGAAAACCTTGCCAAAACCTAAAAGATGCTCTTCATAGATACTCTCCATCCAACTAGGGCTGCAGCTATTTTGCAATTAGAATATGTATGAGTTATTTTCAGTAGAACACCCCCTTAAATGGAATAAATGGAAGATTTTCAGCATCTTAAACAGGGAATTAGAGAACTTGTGACTGGGGCTTGTCAAGCTATAAAACTAAACCATTCAGCTGCACTCAAGTTTTAATACATTGGCTCACAAGCTGACAGCTTTGCAGTTAGGCTGGTGTTTTGGGCACTGCTTTGGGGCATGTTTTATGCCATTTATTTGGCACAGGGACACTGTCAGGACTTACCAGAGGCAGATTTAAAGAAGGACTAAGCTATGCATGAAATCAGGCTTCCCTGAGACAATATGAAGAAAAAACACAGTGTGCTGAGTAAAGACGTAGAACATTAATCATCAGTAGTTGTTTTTTTCTTTTCTGGATATTTGTAGATATTTTGTGTTTCTCATGTTTTATCATTTATTTTTAAGAAGTCATAGGTTTGTGGTTTTTAAAACAGATGGAAGGTCAATTGGGTACATCATTTGCTTTTATGTTTTCCAAGAAACAAACAGACATGTGTTTGAAATCTGCACATCTTAGATTTGAACAAATTCAGACACATACATGTTAAGCCCTCATGCATAAGAACACATTTATTATTGCTCTTTAGGCCTGGATTAGATTTCTTTCTGGAGCTTAAACAATTTAGGCAGCCATAATGATGTCCACATGCTTAGATATTTTCATATTTCCACTCAAGTTGTGCTTGTTGTTCTCTGTATTCGTAGCAACACAGCCATCTGGAATAACAGCACCCATTTAAGTTGAAAGCTGGAGAGGAGAAACAGATGAGCAAAAGAAAAGGTTTAGGCTGCTGGATGACATAGGGACCATTTTTCATCATTCTGCTCCATTCTACTTCTATTCTCTAATTCTGCAGTAGTTCAACTTTGAAGTTTTTATTCTTTCTACTTTTTCTTGTCATTACATGGTCATCTGGCCTGGCCTCTGTTCAATTGTTAAACATCCTGGGGGGAGGCATCAGCTGGGTAGCTGCTATCAACACCTTCGATTAAAGATAGTACAGTTGGGCCTGTTTTTTAGTGTTTAGTCCTGTTTTTCTCCTAGACGTAGCTATGGGCTCAGCTTTTCTGTGACTAACTGTATTTGCTGTCTTCATCCTTTCTGTCATCAGAGCTCATTTGCTTAACTGTTTCCTTCACAAACAGAACCAGCTATGGCTTTAGCTTACAATTCCACTCTCTACCATAATATAAGTATTTATGGATCAGTGGTTTCCTTTTGTACGTCTGCTTCTCTCCTTGAACCCCCAGTCAGCCTCGGCAGATGGCCACTCACACTGAGCCCGGCTCTTTTGGAGGTTTCTTCATGTTAAAAGGGAGTCCTTCCTCTCCACTGTTACTGAATGCATGCTTGGTTTGAGGGGTTGCTGCAGAGTCAGTGACCCAATGCAAGCAAATGTCTATTGTGACCACCTATGAATTTGTGAAATGCCTTCAGATGACATATGTTGTGAGTTGATGCTATATAAATAAATTGAACTGAAAACTGAATTGAATTAAAAAGACGAGGATTGATAAATATGGACAGTAATTATTTTGATTTCTGAAGAGTGAAAGAATTCCACTCCTGTCTTGGAGTTCAAGTCAGGTGTATCTAGAATCACACTACTTCATTGTGTGATATGAAAAAATATATCAACAATTGTAGTTATCAAGAGAATAAGCCAAGATGTGTCACATTCATATATTTAAATCTTCATTTAAAAGTGTATAATGTTATGAGAGTTCAATCATATCCTTTAAGTAGAATAATCATACTGATTCTTAAATATGAGCTATTTTAAGTGAAAAATCTACTTTCAACCAGAAAAAAATAAGCAGAAAAACAAAACAAAACACATTTTGAGGAGATGTTGGCTGGAAAGTAAATATCATTTTCTACAGTTGTTATAATGCTGTAGTGTTATAAGCTAAGAAGGCCTTCTGTGTCCAGGAACTCATTATTTTAATAGAAACTTCATAAAGACAAATTTTGGTTTGTAAACCAAGACAAGAACAAGAATCCCAGGTTATTGAGAGATCACGTGTTGAATAGTTTGACTAGAATTAAAAAGTTTAGTCATAAAGAGCATTGGCACTTTTGGGGAAAAAAGGGAAGAACACTATAATGTGTTATGTGGGTGTTTTACGGCAGGAGGCAATGGCAGATTAAACATAATGCAGAAATAAACAACATATGGGTCTTTCTTAATAGAACAGGAAATTTGGGGTTGGAGCTGAAAAGGTTTGCTTGGGCAAGGCAGCTACAAGGCTACTCAGTTACACTTGATCTGTTGAAATGAATGGGCCAAAATCACAGCAAACTGTGATGAGCCTTTTGTAAAGGCAGGCACGTTAGGTTTCATTCAAGGCAAAAGCAAATTTCAATAAACATAGAGAATATGTGTAATATTCTTTTAACATTTGTAAAGTTTTGGCTTCTAAAAAATGCAATTAACAAAGGTCTTCTGTTATTCTCACCTCTTTATGAAGTAGAAACAATTTTTGTAATCTGATAGAACAAATGTAAGTGTCATGATCCGGGGTCCTCTGTCTTCTTTTGTGGGTTTTTGTTTTCACCAGCCACCAGCCGGTGTACTTAAGGAGAAGCTGCCAGTTCCTCGGCGCCGAGTGTTTGCCAGCTTTTGGTATCACTGAGCCTCCTGAGCCTTGCCTCTGTGTTTTCTCCTCGTTGCCCTGAATCTCCTTGTAATCTGGTTCTCTGTTTTTCCCTGTTGCCTTCAGGTGATCCTCTGGAAGACCTGGACTCACCGTTCAGAACCTGGCTACCTTCCTGTTCTCAGATCCCTCCTTGTGACGCCGTGGATCTTACCCACTGGTTGCCCAAGCTCCCAGATCCAACTCTGCGTTGTTCTCTAGAAACTCCTGTTTCCCATGACTCGCAGCAAAACCGCTCCTCCGAGTCTCCGTCGAACCTGAGCTGAGCTGTCCGTTTCCCGCCGCACTCCTCCGTTGCTCTTGGACCCACAAGAGAGACTCGGACCCCCGTACATCCACAACCTCCCTCCTAAACCCAGTACCATTCAACCAAACAGTAAGATTAAACCTCATCTGCTTCTGCGTCTCCGATGTCCCACTCCACTTGAACTCACTATTCTGCTCTCCCTCCTCAGTGACTATTCCAGCCGGTTTGCCCTGGGCCTGGTTTTCATTGCATTTTCGTTGTCCACTATTACTTTATAAATTCCGTTATACTGATTTACATTCTCCTGTGTTGGTGTTCTGCATGTGGGCTCGGAGCTTAAAACCCAACATGACCGTAAGAAGTGTAATCCTATGTGAAAAAATGAGGGAAACCTGGCATGTGTCAATTTACATAAATCTGGTTTCAACCATGTGAAGTTGTAAACAAATTTCAAATTTTCTTTTTGAAATGATACCTCTGTTGGGTTAACCTTAAAACTCCTGCTGTAAAGAATATCTGCTCCATGTCTCTAAGCATTTAAAAGCCATTGAGCCTTTTTTTTTAAAAAAGATAACCTTGAATGACTCAGGTCATAATAAAAAAAGAAACAAATTGTTTTTTAAACATCCTAAGACTGAGCATTATTTGAATGCACTTTGTTTTATACTATGCTTTAATTCAGGGGGAAGTTTGAAAGACAAGGGCTTAAAGAACTGTACTTGTATTCAAATGTTTTGGCAACAAATGCAAAGAAAAAGCTGGTTTCAAAATGTATCATATATGTATTAAAAGCTATTTGCATTTCATGCAAGAAAAATATATTTTTTGTTACCAATTTGGTCAAAAACAAATTTAAAATACCAAGCTATTTTTACCCATTTCAATAAAAAAACATCTAGGAGACAGACTATAATCAGTGTAGAAGGATGGATTTTTTTTAAACCAAATAAGTTTTGTATTTTCAAAAAAACCTGCACCATATTGCAACATGTGCAACTTAATTTCCAGGAAGAATGCTGCTGGATAAGAAAAAAAGACTATGAGTGCTTTCCAGCCTCCCCCTTGTCCTCAATAGAAGCATATCAACAGCCAAAAATCCCTTTGTCACTTCTAACACATTGATCTCCAAGTGACATGTTACTGTGAGCGACCATTCTGAATGCTCTGAGCATTGATGCCAGGCACTCCAAGAATCTGTGAATTGTCACCCTGTAATAACAGCCTCCTGGTTGCTCTTGCCGATGGACAAACCTGTCAGCAGGCAACATATCACAGGCTGAAATAGGTCTGTTCAGCAGAACAGGCTGTTCTTTACAAAGACGGCATGCATGCTTCTGTTTGACGTAAACTGAGGTTCTGCTGGTTATGTAAAGACGATATTAACCCCAAGGTGTCAGTGGATAAACAAGGATATCTCTAAGATTTCAGCTTATAAAATGTTGCCCATAAATGTCATAATGGCAAATTTGAGATTTATTACTTGGAGACACTAAAAGCTATAATGTTTCTGTTTTAAACTGTATCCCAACATTAATATGCCTCCTATTTCTTTCCCAAACCATTAGCATTTTTCCTCAACAAACAAACCTCAACAGACTAACTCAGTCATCAAGAAAATATGAAAAATGAAAGGACATTTGCTTTGTGTTTTTGCCTGTTTAACCAAGCTTACCTTTGTGTAAAAAATATATATTTGATTGTCATGTAAATGTCCTATAATGATGCTTTTTAAGGCTTTCAATGTCAACTATAGGCACATATATGATGAAATATTGCATGTGGCATTCCTTCTGAAATATTAGTAGTTATGGTGTTGTTTCTTCATATACAATTTAAATGTATAACAACTTTGAGCAAGTTTATTACTAGTTAATTAGTTTAAACCAACTTCTGTTGTCATTTTTTAAAGGTCAAGCAAATATAAAACAGAGATAAATTAACACAAAAAAAAAAAAAAAAACTTTGGTTGAGGATCCAAAGAATATATCACTTCTTGTACTGGAAGACTATCATAGCTTAACCTGGCATAAGCCGGATTGATCTGTCTAGTTTAATTTGAATTCTACACAGTATCCATCTGGAGAGGGTCCGGTGGAAAATGTTTGTAAAAGGGAGGGACTTTCAGTACAAATCTTCGAGCTGATTTACCAAGTGGCGTCTGCCCCCATGTCTAGCCTTTAGCCAACCACAGGAGCAGTTGCAGCTGTGATGTATCATATTCCTGATTTCTTTCACAAATTATGGAGTTAACTGCTTTTCCATCCACATAGGCACAAATTGAGTCCTTTTGCTTGTTTTTTCAAAAAGTAATAGAGGGTATTACAGCTAAGACCGACTCAACCATCTTTGTTTTGCCTCAGCCTTCTGCCTCTGGTTGATATTCTCCCGTCATAGGCCTTTACTGCATTTCATTGGTCCAAAACATTTCTGTATCAAGACCATTGCACTTGTTGGCTTTTAGTAAGATGTATTTTTGAGATTTTTGTGAATTCACAAGTCTCGCGAAGATTGATATTGCTTACAAGGTAATTTATAGCTCGTTGCTACCTAAAAAAAGTATTTTATCAATCCTTATGTTGTAATCAAAATTCACTCCACAACAGCTTGTTATTCACACAGCTAGTTTTTTATTACTTTAAAAGACATCATCATACACAGCTAAGTCCCAGAGCTTACCCACACACTGGGTGGAAGTATGTTGTTTTTAAACCAAACTCTACCAAAGAAAAGACTTCAGTATTTTTTGAATATCAGTAAAAACTTCGAAATCATGAATTTTTAAAGTGATGCTATCCAAACCTTTACACTAATGGAAACATGTTTATTTTAAGACCCTTGTCCACATTTAGCTTAATAAATTTTACTGAAATTTCAGTTGGTCCCTTCCAAATATATTACGAACAAGGGCATGAAAATTGAGGCAGTTTGAAAACTGACTTAGTTTTCCAACGCATTTAGTCGTCAGCCCAAATAAAGTATCTGTATAGCAAAGACATTTTGTATCATTACTGTTGTGCCATTGGTGCAATGTTTAAGTAACGCTTACATCTCTTCTATAAAACTGTATGTGAAATGCAACAACTATTAGACCTGGTTCACACACGGCTTCATTAAAAACAGGATAATTTTTCCATTTCTATGAATGCATCTATATAACAGCTTTTTAAAAATGACCTCATTGTGCACAGAACTGGTCGAATTGTTAAATATAGTTTAATTTCTCAATCATGCCAGTAGAAAACAGCATGTTTTAAAAAACACGAACATTCACACACATACAAACACTCCCCGCTTAAAAAGGCCCCACCACTAAATCACCACTACTAAGTTGGGTACCTAAACAATAAACAGGCAACAAACCTTTTTCCAATTGGCAAAAATGTATTTCTGTTATGACACTTAAGTGGTGGATTTTTGAAATAAGTCCAAATAGAAACTGTGGGAGCCTAATGTAGCTGGTGATTATGTTAAATTATCACATAGACAGGTGATACAGAAGCTTTATTTACTGTCATGATTGGTTTAGGAGTCTAAACCCAATATGCAGAACACCACAGGAAGCTTGGTAAAAGTTAAACAGAGTTTATTGAATGGTTTCGCAGAGTAAACATGAACTGGTACAGGGACAGGTCCGGGACTGGAATCACTGATGTCTTGAAGTAGTTCAGATAGGTCTTCAGCGAGGGAGGGAATAAGTTGGGTCCAGAGATTGTAGGTTAAGCAGAGAGCTCAGTAGCAGCAGCGTCTAGCTTCTGGTTGAGAGTTTCAGACCTAGGAGACCCACAGCGCTCTCAGGTGCGGTCCTCCGGACCGTAGCCCTCCCAGTCGACGAGGTACTGCCAGCCGCGACCTCGCCGACAGGAGTCCACGATCCGGCGAACAGTAAAGGCAGGATGACCATCAATGTCCAGGGCGGGTTGAGGGGAGTCGGAAGGAGGGCAAAGGGGACTGGAAACAACAGGCTTGATCTGTGACACATGGAACGTAGGGTGGATGCGTAGGGACGGTGGCAGGTGCAGGCGGACAGCAGAGGGATTTATGATTTGGGCTATTTTGTACGGGCCGATGAATCGTGGCGAGAGTTTTTTCGACATGGCCTTGAGAGGGATGTCCCGTGTGGATAACCATACCTCTTGCCCAAGGGTATAGTCCGGAGCAGGGCACCTTTTGGAATCGGCGAACCTCTTGGTAGAGGCAGATGATCGGTTGAGGGTGGTGATGGTGTCGTTCCAGATGCGATGGCATCGGCGGATGTGGTGGTGGACTGACCTGATCGTTATTTCTTTCTCGTCTGCGGGGAAGAGTGGAGGCTGATATCCGATGGAGACTTGGAATGGAGATAAACCGGTAGCAGCAGATCTTTGAGAATTGTGTGCGTATTCAACCCATGGCAGAAACTGACTCCAGTCAGTCGGGTTATTGGAGGTTAGGCAGCGGAGAGTGGACTCCAGCTGCTGGTTCATCCTCTCCGTCTGCCCATTGGTTTGTGGGTGATAACCAGAGGTGAGAGAGGACTTGCAATTGAGAACAGCACAGAAAGGTTTCCAGACCTGAGAGATGAACTGGGGGCCACGATCAGACAGAATTTCTTGGGGTATGCCATGAAGACGGAAGACGTGTTTAACCAGGAGTTGGGCGGTCTGGAATGCGGTGGGTAGTTTCCTGAGGGGAATCAGATGACAGGCCTTGGAAAAACGATC
>JAUZNJ010006738.1:0-72593 GCA_034780135.1 Jordanella pulchra
ATCTCTAGTCCGAATCAATGCAATGTTATCAACAAATGAAAGGAAAGGAAAATGTTTTTCATTAAGGCAAATATAAAATAATTGTATGCCTGAATCAAAGGTTGCCTCTTGATCGGCATAAAGAGGCTTTTATGAAGTTGTAAACAGCTGTGTTTTCTACTTCCTGACGTAGTGTGGTGTTGTCAGCTTGATAGAGAGAGAGATTGAGCGTTATTGAGAGTGTTACGTTCCTAACACACAACTAGGACTCAGGAAGCTTGAGCTGCTGCCCTCAAATCCTAGATACAGGATGCTAAGGTCCTGCATTAATAAACTCAGGGACAGTTTTTACTATAGTGGAGTAACAAATCAAAGGCAGTGAAGGCAGCATCGGTCTTCGATTGCCACTATTCTTCAGCATTTGAATGCATCCCTTCTTCAACACACCTGAAACAAATGAACAGTTGCCAGTTCATTGCTAAACCTACCAACATGTCAAGGAGGTAATTTGGTTTCAGGTGTGTTAGAGAAGGAATGCATCAGAAAGCTGCAGAACAGTGGCACTTGAGAACCAACGCTGCCTTCCCCTGCTCTAATCCATTCTTCGCTTCTCTAAACGGGGCCACGTGCAATACACAAGTGCATTTTTTCTTCTAGTTTGTGACTGCACTATTCATGCAAAGAATCTTACACTGTACTCTCCTCTGCATCATACATCAGTAAGTGGTCTAATTTTGTTGTATTTTACATAGTATTCCATCGGTCAGCCACCTAAAGTCTTCCCCCACATGTTATCCATGGAGTCTTGTAGTTGTACACATTTGGACAGGATCTAGGTCTTCCATATCTGCATTCCTTCCTCTAAGACTGAATAAAGTGAAACTTCATGCTCATTTTTCATATAATAGGCTCAGCTTTTTACTTTTACAGCATTTCTCATAGTAAAGTGACCCTTTGGCATGAGAAGTGAAAAAGGAGAGAGGCCCTGTTTTCCCAGAGGAATTTAAACAGAGCTCCGTTTATAGCCAAGACAGGACGGACATGCATTGGCTTTCCTACGTTTAGCTTTTTCTTTACTGTGGTTTTCCAAACACCAATAGAGCTTCAGAGTTTTCAGAGTATACTAGGTTAAACTAAAATGTCCCTTTGGAAAAGCCCTGTAGTGTGATGATTCAGTGTGTTTAGTCTTGCTTTAATGAATAATTGAGCGCCTGGTCTTAGAAGGCATTTTCTGAGTTAGTATAAAAACTCTCACTAACATTTTTAACATACTGTAATGCATTACATTCTCTTTTTTTTCCTGCCTCAATATGCATTAGTTTTGACTGAACAGTTTTTAACTTAAACTCCTAGTTTCACCAACCCCTCTGTTGCAACCCGAGAGCCAACTAGTTGCCTTTGAATGCTGATGCTGCGTTAGCAGGGAGATGATGTCACACAATGTGCCCTTTCAGTGTGTGCCATCTCAGCCTGTTGCTCAAGCTAGAGACCGCCAGGTGTTAGTCATTTCCTAAATCCCCTCAGACATTACCTTAGCTCGCTGGACTATAAACGAAGAAGCGGAAAAACATGGCGTAGAATGTTTCTGTGTCTGGAATGTGGTTCTGAGTCACTTATAAAAATCAGAAGATAAATCATTGTAGTGAAGACAAATGTTCATCTCAACCTTCTGTTGGAGGGAGAATCATTTGATTCATCTCATTCCTGCTATCTAGACTCCCTGCAGATGTGAACTCCTTAAGGAAACATTTAATACCTACATTTTATGTATAATGAACAATTTTTTAATGTTTTTTTTTTCTTTTTTAGTTAAAGGCATACTTTTCAAAACTTTAAATGCAACTATGATCGAAAAAGAAGAGCACCAGAATCAAACAGAATGTTAGCTGCTGCTAATTGGTGAGCTGTAATATTCTTTAAAAAGGTGCTTCATGTAGTCCTTTCAGGCGCTATGGTCGTATGTGGAGCATGAAGGTGGCATAAAATACAATAAATATTAGTGGGTTTGTTCAACACAAATTACATGTATTGCTGCTTGGGATTTAATATGCAATGTTTGGTCCTTATGCTCAGTTCCTACATGCACTCAGTTATTACCTTTTTTACTCTGTATGTGTGTCTTTGTTTGTTTTTTTATAACTATCACCATGATGTGTGTCAGTAGGTCTCAGCTAATAAGCCGTTTTGCACTTTTAACTGTCCAGATCACAATGAAGAGAGGAATACTTGAAATGCCCACTGTTAGTTATCTGAACTGTCTGCACTGAAAAAGGCCATGACTAATATATGTCTGTGCAGCTTTAGAGCTTAATCCTTTTGTAAAATGGCTCTGATTTATGATAATTTAGTCACAGTGGGAACCATATCCAGGCTGTTCCAAGTTGTTTATGTCAATTAAAGAGAAATCCTTGGAGGAAAACTGGTTTATGTTTTTTTATGTATCACAAGAGCTGCATTTGTTAAAACCTCAAAGTGTTTATCAGATGGTAGATAGTGATAGATAGATATCATAGGTAGATAGTGAGAAACCCAGTGCTGAGGTAAAAGCAGGTCATTTTTGAGATGGTTTTCTTAAGGAGACACATTGTAATTATTGAACGCCGCTGCCAAGTGTGTAGCTAGAAGACGACTATATGAGAGCCGATCTGCTTCTGTTTAGTCGTTAAATCAAGAAATAACTTGAACTTACATTTTATTAAGGAGTTTTTAATCCAAACAGCTGAAAAAGAAACAAAGAAATCATAAAAACAAATAAGGAGAAAAAGTTTAAAACCAAAATGAAAGACAATAATACCACTGTTATGAGATAAATGACTGTTTCGACTTTGGTATTCAATAAATAACTTTCAGATTTTCTGTTAACACACGTCCAACTGCTTGTGTGTTCGACTTGTGTACGATTTAATCTCAAATCATGATCAAACGGTTAAATCTGCATACATATAAAATAAACTCACAACAACATTTATTCCAAATAAAAAATATATATTTTAACCAAAGTCTAAAATATGATTATGAATCAAACATGTGAAACTAGTGAATTAGCTACCATCAGTGGGGGCTGCTCCCCTTCTCTGAAACAGGGGAGGCTTAATGATGTTAATTAAATCCAAATATAATTTATTGCATTAACAAATGTTGAAACACATAAAACACAATGGATGAAAAT
Source organism: Jordanella pulchra (assembly GCA_034780135.1). Classification (NCBI taxonomy): domain Eukaryota; kingdom Metazoa; phylum Chordata; class Actinopteri; order Cyprinodontiformes; family Cyprinodontidae; genus Jordanella; species Jordanella pulchra. The sequence continues at coordinate 3,149 of JAUZNJ010006738.1, forward strand.
AGCTGTTGTGAAGCTCTCTGAAATAATAAACGACTGTTCGGACTGAATGATCACTTTTCCGTCTCACGTCTGATTCTCATGAGGAAAACTTCCCCTCTGTCTGCCCACTGTCAGTCAAAACTTTAAACGTGTTCTGCCAATGAGCATCAAGCACCCACCTTCACGACCCGCCCTGCTCCATAGACCCCATATAAGGCTTAGCTTCAATGGAAGGGATTCATTTCTGCATGTCATCCAATCAGGAACCTAGCTTCTCAATGGTTGCTTCAATGCACAGAGGCTCAGACCTCTGTTGCCTGTTTTCCATCGGAAGAACCGTGGTTCTAGAATTGGTTCGGAGCCCGTGCCTTAGAACCTCGGTGCTTGGTTCCGTGCAGACACAATTTTCAACCAGCTGCAGAACCGATTGCTCGCTCATCAACAGTGGGCGGTACAGAAATGGGAGTAACACTAGGTGGCGGGAAGCAGGTGTGCAGGTATCAATCCACCAGAGAAGAAGATGAGGAACAACACGGAAGCACAGTAGAATAACATGAGCAAAAAAAGCTGCCCGACTGTGGACTTTGTTGCTCTGCGTTTGGTTCTTCTGTTTGCAGCTCCATGTCTTTATGCAGCAGAGAAGCATCAAAGCTCTTCAGGACACACAACAAAGTAAACAACGATGCCTTCAAACCATGAGGCAGTTACATGTAAGATGAATGGTACGTGCAGAAACCAAGTTTGATGTGATCCTGATAAGATGTTAAAGATGTTTTAATCTAAAATAATTTCATTACTTTAGGGGCTTTTAAAAATCATCTGCAGAAATACTCGGAGGAATCTGCAATTGTCGGTTGCGACAGAAATAAACAACCAACTGAGAACAGGGCTGGTGAACTGCTCTGTGGCTAAGTGTAGAAACAACAATCAGATCCTAAATGCGAACAAAAAAAGAGAAATGTTTGTGGAATTTGGGAGGAACAAGAATAGATCAGACTTATGGGGGGTTAAAAAAATGGGAGGCGATAGAGGATTATACATCGCTCAGTTTTCATGTCCTTTAGTGTTTGCAGAAAGATGCTGCAAACAATACCTTATAAAAGTTTGTTGTAGAAAGTGTGATTTCCTTCCATTGTCTGTTTGGGTAGAAGCAGGAGAGAAAATGACTTGAAGCGTAATAAGCTGATAAAGAAGCCCAGTTCTGTTCTAGGAAACAATGCTAGAACCTCTGGAGATGATTTCACAAAGATTGCTTCATAAAATTCAAAACATAATGGATAACCACGATCATCCTCTTCATCAGACTGCCATTTAACAACACTAGTTCTCAGTCAGTGGCTGATTTATAAGATTTCTCTTTGGGATTAACAGAAAAACATTTTTAAATTGAATTAAATCCATACATATGCCAATTCTTTCCTTGGATTCAAAGTAAATCCCGTTTTTAAACTTTTAAGGAGCATTGCTGAAGTTCTGGAGTTTTTATAGAGTTTTGATCCTCTGAGACAAAGTTTATAAGGGCATGTATGAGAAAGAAAAAAATATATATTTAAGTTTTGAACTTGCACAATGCTTTGTTTATTTTTAACATTCAAAGTAAACAAATAAGAAAAGTGCATTTATATCTATTTTTCTTGAAGAGAGGAGTGATGAGACAATAATGGAAAACTTGCACTGATTTTCTCATTGCCCTGCCAAGGGAGCTGGACCTTCTTGTTTTTTAAGTCTAAAAAAATCCTTCTTACAATATAAGATTTAAGGGATATTGTATGGTTCCTCCATGCTGTTTAAATGATTAGATCTTCATTTCTTTTTTATTGCATCTTCATAATGCATTTGGTGTGCAATGACTCCCTATAGCTGAATTCAATGCAGCATTCAGGCAGTGAAATGCTGCCGACTCTGAGCCTGTAAGGCTGAGTAATATGATGCCGGCCTGAAAGCTCATCCAGCTCCCACTGCCTGTCAGTAAACCTTTAAGTTTCCCCTTTCTGTTGCCTTCTACTTACAGAGGAGAGCTGAAGTTACTTAAAAAAAGTGTCCTTAGTGAACCCAACCTCGATTAGTTTTAAATATGTTTCCACTGACATTTAACATATATTTACTCCTGAATGTATTAACAAAACAGTTAAAAAGTATTTTACTTCCTATGACTAAAGTCAGGCTTTAGGTAGCTGTTTTTTTGTTTTTTTCGGGGGGGGGTTAAGAGCATCTTAAATAACAGAAGCCAAAAAAACGACTACATGTGGGATAATTACAGACAGCAGATTACAGATGAACAGCACCATGAGATCAGAAAACTCTTTTAACTTCATGGACATGTTGTCAGGCTGCTGTTCCTTGATGTTTTGTGGTATTCTAATGTTAACGTCTGTAGATATCTTCTTAGTGCCGACATCTAGAGCCCCCTGTGTGTCTATGTGTTTGTGTGTTTAATGAACAGATTGAGTGATAGATCTACTGTTTCTCCTTATCTTCAGAACCACTGGGGGAGCAGAGCAGTGGTCAGAAAACCAGGAGGAGCCCCCTGCAGGCACTCTATGAGGGAGACCAGGTTAGTCCTGTTCACTCACCTTCACTTGTTTCAGCCGCTGTGTGAAAACACCCTTTGACCTTTTCTGTGTTGTAACATGTAACATGTAACAGCATTTCTCCAGAAATCCTGTGGATTTCTGGAGAAATGCTGTTACATGTTACATGTTACAAATGCTGTGGCTTTGATTTGCAGATTCAACTCTGCAAATCAAAGCCATTCTGCCACTTTTCTTCAAGAAATAAGATAACTGAAAAGTGTTATTCATAATGTTTCCATCGTAATTATGTTGATTTATTCTCTTGTTGTCGTAGTCAAAACTCATAACACCTGTAGATGTTCTCAGTTTATAATGGCTGGTTGTAACTTGCTCAGAAATTGTTTTTCAAGTTCACCAACGCCCTTCTATTTTCTGTTAGGACTTCTAATGTTTTACTTTAATGAATGTTTTTTTATGTCTTGGTTTCACATGTTGACAACGATTGCAGCATCACAAGATGATGAAACCTGTAGATTTCCTATTTTTCTCACTTATTAATGCCTGTTATTCTCTCTACCAACACCAAATAATAGTATAATCTATTTTAACACAAGCTTAAAGCAACATTGTGTAACTTTTAGCCTCTAGGGTTACTAGACCTATAGCGACTGGCAGCACTGTCTTAAAACTAAGCAAATCTCCCTGGAGTTTAACAGCAGACCACTTTAGACCAACAGATTGACAAGTTATAGATTAACCCCCACATCCACCCCTCCTACACCAGAGAACCAAAACAAGTCTGATCAGGTTAGTATCACATCTGCTTTTGTTTCCTAACAACAACTTAGCTTAGTTAGCTCTTGTGTTTGAGGGGAACTCAGGCTGTTTCTTTTTGAGAAGCGATACATGCATGGGGCATCGATATACACCAAACCTCTACATTAACCTGAAAAAACATTTAATGTATCTCAAATCAAGCTAATAATGAAGTTAAAATTAATGCAGTATTGTTTTAATGTTTCAATCTTGCTGTGTTAGTTTTTCTGGTTGTTTTCTGTTCTGCTTCTTCTTTAAAAAGTCATTGCTGATTTTTTTTTTTCCTTATATGCTTTGTGAGGACACCCACTCATCCACAATAGCTGTTGCCAGTTAGATCTCTCAGTGGGGAAAGAAAGGTTTGATTTTCATTCAACTAACAAGCTTCAGCAGACTTTACTTAAACTTAACCGCTTATGATAAGTTTTTTTTTTTTTGTATTTTCCTTACACTTAAAAGTTGAAGCTCAAAACCCCACTAATCTGTCAGGAAGTAATAGCTCCAGAAACTAAAACGAAAATAAACTAAACTGAAAAACACTGAGCCATAAATACTTCCATTTGTTAGTGTTGGAGCAATTTATGTGACTTGAATATGTAGGGGTATAAAAAGGGATTTAAATATGACCTAATGTTGGTTTATTTCTATGCCATTACAAAGCATGAGGAAATAAACTGTGCTTATTTGTAATAATAGAAAAAATACATGTGTGTTTGTGTGTATATGCATGTATGTATGTATATCTATCTATATATATAGATATATATATCTATATATATATATATACAGTATATATCATCCGGATTTATTGTGTCGGCCCTACGTGGGGCTCTTTCCTTTTCAGCTCACTGGACGACTGGAAACAATTTTCTCAAAATGACCAACGTGGTCCGGACGACGTTCTTGTTGTTCAGACTCATTAACCTAAATTTAATGGAACATTAAGAGGACAAAAGATGTGAGGGTTGTGAAGCAGACCTTTGGGCGGTATCCTTAAAGTGTGTGAATTTCAGAACTGCAAGAGCCATCACACACACACACAGAATGTAATGAACAGTGGACTGTCGTAAGTGGGGAAGAGGGGACTTTTGTTTCTGCTCATTTTCAAAAATCAAAATCTAATGAATCTACATTAGGTTCCTTACATCTAAACGAGGAGTAGAGGTATTGAATCCAGATGGTTCGTGGTCATTTTTGAAGCGTCTGCCGTCAGGACTGATTTTAGAAGCTCTGCCATCGTTTGCCTTTGGTCCCCTGCTGTAATTAGGATGGCACAGCTACATCTACCACCAGACTTCTGACTGTTTCTTGCTTCTTATAAAGATGCTGATGTCATTTTTCCAGTGGGCTTCATCTCCTGCCCTCGCTGAGAAATACCTGCTGCTCACTGACCAATAAACAGCCCTGAACTAAAAGAGCAGCGGAAGCACCTCAGCAGAACCACATGGTGCCTCCTTGCACTGATGCAGAAATTAATGCAAAAGAAGACTAAAATTGATCTAAAAAAGTTAACACAGAAACACCCTCATATTGCTAAACGTTACCTTTGCACAACCAGTTGACAGTTTTTTTTTTGCACGACTTTCATCATGTTGAATATGGTTTTGGTTAAAAAGAAAATAAAATCCTTATAAACCCTCGGCGTGTGGACGAAACCCCGCTACCGTCTCAATGACATGTTTGTCTTGGCGAGTCCTAGTTGCTATAAACATCCCTACACCTTCCACACCAAGAGATTTAAAGACGAGGTTCACAGAGAGCATTTTCCAACCTGTCTTAAGTGGAGCGGCCAGCGTTGGCTGCTCAGAGCCTAACTTCTCAGTGTTGCCTTGATGTTACAGTGTCTGTAAGAAAACACAGAGAGGCAGTCATTGGCTCGAATTCTCGAGTTCTAGGGCTTCGACCGCAGCAGTCCTGAGCAGGGCCGAGTAAATAAAAAGAGTAAATAAGACATTTTTGCCAGTTGGAGATCAGGGTGAACTAGATGACCCCTCATTTGACCAGGTAGCTGTACGTTCCAGTGTTGATGGGGACCACCCGCTGAGGAAAACCTGGTTCTCACTCACTTCAGAGAAGTAGAGTCCTTTTTACATGCAAAAATATTGAGCTAACTTCAGATCTGTGTTTAATGAGGAGGATATTTACCTCCAGTGCAGTGCCATGCCAGCAGATCCTTGATTTTAACACCTTTCTACGTACAGTTCAACCTATCTGGTAACAGAACGACACAAAGTGTAGTAAAACAAAGTAGAAGGAAAGGGTATCAGCACAAATCTGATATGCATTTACTCCACAGTTACTGCTTTGTCACTTAAAATCACTATTTTTTCCTATTTTCATCCTCCCACAGGTTGAGTCTGCGGTTCAGGCCATACATCAGGGTCGCCGGGAGCTGCTGGAAGAGACCTGCCGCTCCTACACCCGGAAACGCAGAGTCCTGATCCCAGAGGACCTAAAGCACGTCCTCGTGGACGACAAGCACGGCTTGCTGTACTGCTACGTACCCAAAGTGGCCTGCACCAACTGGAAGAGAGTGCTGATGGTTCTAACAGGAGTCTCCGGAGAACACAAAGACCCGCTGGCCATCCCCGCCAATGAGGCGCACATCCCAGGAAACCTCCGCACTCTGTCAGAATACTCCAACTCCCAGATCAACCAGCGCCTGCGCTCCTACCTGAAGTTCATTTTTGTGCGCGAGCCGTTCGAGCGGCTGGTCTCTGCCTACCGCAACAAATTCACACGGAGCTACAACACCGCTTTCCATAAACGATACGGCACAAAGATAGTGCGCCGCCACAGGCCGGACCCTCAGCCAGAGGCCCTGGAGAAGGGGAATGATGTCTCCTTCGAGGAGTTTGTGTATTATCTTGTGGATCCTGCAACCCAGCGAGAAGAGCCTTTCAACGAGCACTGGGAGCGGGTGCACTCACTGTGCCACCCCTGCCTCATTCACTACGACGTGGTGGGGAAATATGAGACGCTGGAGCAGGACTCCCGCTACGTGCTGCAGCTGGCAGGGGTGGACAAGGAGATCCACTTCCCCGCCTCGTCCAAAAGCACCAGGACTACAGGAGACATGGCGGCAAATTTCTTTCAGAACATCAGCCCCTTTTACCAGAAGAAGCTTTACAATCTGTATCGCATGGACTTCCTGCTCTTCAACTACACTGTGCCAGCCTACCTCAAGTTCAGATGAGGCTGGGGCGTCATTGAGCCGCAGACTTCAGCTTATGGACCGGTTTCTCTTTCTGCAGGTTCTGTCACAGAGTCTTAATTTTTAATGGAACAAAACAAAACAAAACAAAAAAAACACCGGCCTTCAGATCCAAAATAAATGTCTTTTTTCAGAGCGGAAAAAAAGTTGGCAAAGATATCCATCCCATAATGAGATCAGAGCTCTGTCCATTGGGGCAAAGGAGTTTTAAATGGAAACATTTAGTCGGTGTTGGCCTGAATGAGTTACATGCTGGTGAAACTTTTACCTGTATTCAGTTGTTTTCTGCTGTTTCTAAATGTTAATTTGCACAAATAATGACGTCTCTACAGAGCACAGCAGCTGAGGTGAATGCTATCCGAATGGTGTGAATGTCTCCAGATGTGCCTTGGATCGCGGGCCTTACTTTGTCCCCAGGCAACAGAGACAGATTTCTTTTTTTTTTAAAATGTGATTCCTGATCCCGTATTTTGCTGTAGGAAAAAAAAAGATTGTTTTGTGTTACTATTATTTTTTATTTATTATGTCTAGCTCTTGAAAGATAAAGAAAAAGCCAGACACAACTAAGTATAGGTTCTTCCACATCTTTCAAATAAATGCATTTCACCAAGATGGTCACTTCTCCTACATTTGTTTTATTTAACTGAACAAATCAGTTTTATATATGCAGAAGCTCCAATAATCCAGCCCACCCTCAGATCTGTGAAGATAAGAGTTATTACCAATTTTCTACATGCATCTCAAAGAAACAAAGTAAAAAAAAAAAGGTCTACATAAAAAGAAACCATCTGATCCAAACACTATAGTTTGTCAGCTGGAACGTGAACACACACAGACGAGTTCACACCGAGGGACGACACACATCTACTGAAGGTAAACACTGAACATGTTCATGGAGGCTCTACAGCATCTGCTTGATGTCCACCTACTGGTCACTCAGTGTCCTCTGGTCATAAATCAAGCATCGACATTATTAGCTGTACGTCTGCTTTGATACGTGGGGTTTCTACCGAGCTAAATGCCCTGATTCTGGACATGTGGCGATAAAAAGGAGCCAAAAGAAAAACTGAGTGGAATCGCTTTTAAACTTTGGATGAAGTCAAGAATTTACCTCCACTAAAATCAACATTCATATGTTGTGCTTTGTGCTTGGTTATTAGCAATGCAACTACACACATAAGATATTAAATAGAAGGTCTCATCCATTTAAGCTTTATACGTTTTACGATAATTTCTCAACTCCACCATTATAAACTCCCTCATATCTGCTAGTCTTTCATTACTCTAAAGCACCTATATTGTGAAAGTACATCAACTTTATTTAAACTCTTAATATGGTTTGAATAAGCTTGTAAAGTTTAATTTTGCATGTGCCTTTACTATGTATGTTTTGGTATATCTATTCTAACTTGTACAAACTCCTTAAGCCATAACTCTCCGCAGCCTTTGAACCTCATCTTGGTTCTTTTGGTGTTTATCGCTCTTCAGCTGCTTAGTTAAACCAGTACTTGCAGTATGTGAGGCCTCTTAGAATGGTACTAGCACCACCGTGCTTCATTTAAGCATATGTAGGGTTACACCTTTGGAATGACCACCCATACATACATTAGTTCACTAGAGATCACCTAACCATCCAAGAACGACAAAATGTAAGTGTTTTTTTAAGTACCTCATTATCTGACAGAAATAAACCTTTCATAAGAACCTTTTTTTCCTCAGTAGTGAAAACCCAATTTGTTTTGGTTTTGTATCATTGTCCTTCAAGGGGTTTGCTTTAGCCTGGTGGAAGTTACTGGTGCTGAAATCCTGCATTATAGCAGTTCAACGTCCAGCCCCGTTAGAGCTGCCCATGGTGAGGAATCTGAAGGTCAGGGCCAAGAAAGCGGTGCCCAGCAGGTCCCCCAGAGCGGTGAGGTAGGGGATGCAGTAGTTGTCTGGGTCCAAGCTCCTCCTCCACAGCCAGCGGACCATCAGGGCGGCAGAGTAGAGCAGGATCACCACCTGGATGAGGACAACACTTAAATATGTTGGAAATGTTCTCAGTGAATTGAAGATCTTTAATTTTTTTTTTTTATAAAGATCTTTTTTTTTTCTAACCTGAAGCAGAGCTGCACACAGGTAGCAGAAGATGAAGGCAGGCGTCAAGGGGCTGTGTCCTCCCTGCATCAGCTGGACAGTGTAGAGGAAGAGGAAGTGACCCGGTACTACAAGGGTGACCAGTACTCTGGCAGATTTAGAGTTCACATCTGGATAAACATGAAAAGAGAAGCAAAAACCTTTTTTCCTCATGTAGAAACAATCTGAAAACGGAGGATCTCTATCTTACCCGCCATAGGTGCAGATGTGGGTAATAACTAGTTACATTTACTCATTTACAGTCACTTGAATAAGTTTTTGACAAAAATATACTTTTTAATGCACCATACTTTTTACTTGCATAATATCCAAATAGAATATTAAATATTGCTAACCTTACTTGAAAAAAATATTTGGCTAATTTCATCAATCGCGAATAATTTCTGACGAGTTCACACCAAGGATTAGTGCTCTTATTTTGAACCTCCTGTGACCCTTGAAGATAAAGCTGCAGTAAGGGGTGAATAAAGGAGTGGAGGTACTGTGGATGGAGACGGGGGGGGGGGGGTGGAAAATACTGAATCAGATTCTGAGGCCCAAAACATTCCCATCTGTTCCCAATTTATAGGATTTTAAATCTACATGTTGATCATTTTTCAAGTTCTATTTCAGTGTTGATGTTATTTGGAGCTTTAATGCTGTGAATTCCAGATATCTTATTGTTCATGCAGGACTTCTGCTCAGCTTAATCAATACTGTCCTGTCTTCAATTTTTACTTAGAGCAACACTAGACCAAGTCAGTATTTTTTGTTTTCACCAAAATACAAGAACAAAAAAATCTACATATTTTCCTTCTATGGAGCTATTATAGAAACTGTGTTTCTAAAATTTCAAAATGTATTTTCCATTATTTAAAGCAAAAATGTAGTTTTAATTTTGTACTGAAGTACTTTGTACAACCTTTTTACTTTACTAACGGAATTCAAGTTTTCCTTTGTTTACACAGTTATCTTTTCTTTATAAGTAAATAATGCGAGTACTTTTTAAACCTGGCAGCCATGTCTCTGTAGATCAGCAGCTGTTCTTTCCTTCTTTGAACATCTGTATTAAGCAGAGCTTTGTTAGCTTGGTTTTAAAACCTAACTCTACTTTAAAGCTGTCCTTAACTTTCTCCCCGACCTGTATGCTGTCTTCTTTGGTGTTCATGACACTGTTTGTTTGCTACTATCCTCTAACAAACCTCTGAGTTCTTCACAGAACAGATTTATTTATAATCGAAATCGACTCCATTCCTTCAATTTAAATCATTTTCCCTCCACAAGTTTTCTGTTGGTTTATCACCTACAGACCCGATATCGTCATCTATAGGGAAATATGATGGAAAAATGTCTGTGAAACTAAGTGGGTATTAATTTGTGATGAAATCCAGTTGTTTTGTTCAAGTCCCAAAGCAAAGTGGCTTCTCCCATCTGGGTGCAGCCTATGACGTCGCTCTATCACACCACAACACCAAAGTCACGGCCAAAATCTGCATTTCAGGATGTAGACATTGGCTAAAAAAGACAGGTTGCTGCCCTGAGCAGGTTAGCTGCTAAAATAACCGCTTTGTCTGAACTTTGAGCCAGAATCATCAGGCTTTGCCTCACATCAACCCTCCATGATCGGAGAAAGTTGGCGCCTGTTACAAAACATCACCGCGCAGTTCAGGTTGCTACTTCCTAGAGAGAGATTTCATATGTAGATGTTCTCCAACCACTGTTTTTATTTTTACAGGTTAGGGCTCAGGGAGGAGCTGCTCCTGTGGATTACTCAGAGATCCATGACTCAAGCAAAATACCACCCTGTGTGTGATTTTGATAAAGGAATAGCCTAACATCGTTAAAGGGAAAAAAAAGGGTTTATTTTGCTCTATATAGGCCCTTTAAATTAGCAATAAAACATACAGAAGAGGGAATATTTATGCAAGGCACCTTGCAGTGTGATCATCCTTAATAAATAACAACTTTCTTGTCTTTCATTGAATGTTCAGTTCATCTCAAATAACCAACTATTGAGTAATATTTTAAAAGGATAGAAATGTTCACACACACCCAGATCTTTTTGGGTGGGATATTTGTGTTGCATTTCACCTGAGGAGAAGAAGGTGACACAGGGCCCGGGGCAGTTTGTCCTCATTTTAAGTGGAAGAGCTCCAGGAACACTCCAGTAATGGAGGTAGGTAGACATCCTGCTCGCCTGGATGGCCACTAGATTCCCTCCAACACCTGCAAGGATATAGAAAAATAGAATAAAACTCATCATTTTTAATTTCAAGCAAACAGGAAGATAAAAAGCAGAAGTTTGTTAATTCAGGAATTGTTTCACTTCAATGTATTTAAGTAAAAAAAAATATGTGATTCTCATGTTCCTTTTAGGATAAAAGCTACATCATCAGTTATAACCAGTAACTGAGAGTAAGCAAATGTATTAGAAATTAGCCTCAATCCCCCAAAATAAAAAAATCCCTTAAACTATAATCTATTTAATAACTTTTCCAACTCAATTTCCCATGGCTGCATTTTTTTCCCTGGACTGTCTGGAAAGGCTTTGCCATGTCTGTGCCATATTTTCATCAGCCTTCCCCCTTTGGGCTGATTTTATGAGCAGCAGATCAACCTCTATTTGAGCTTTGAAGCACATGGATCACTGGAACAAAACAAGGGAAGTGTTTCTGGTCAACAAGGCATGAGAGGAGAGCCCTCCTTTGGAATACAAATGTACTTCCTGGTCCGGGATGGCACAGAGGATGGCAGAAACAGGAGCCAGAATGCATAGTTAGCATTCTGATCAGGCCTGTGGTTCATGTAAAGACTGTTGCTATTCCTCTCTGCTTAGTATGCTGCTTTGTGGTCAGAAGGATTTCGGTCAAAGAGGATCTGGCCTTTTACGCCTCTCTGAGGCTCCTTTGACATGGAGTCCAAACACATTTCAACAACACTTTCATTCCTTGATGAAGCAGCATCCTGCCTCAGCACGTGGTACAATTTTATGGTTGGGTTCTATAAGGGTGAAAAATAATCCCGTCTCCCATATCAGTATTTTAACATCATCATCTAGTGTGTCGTTTTTCCCTTTATTGTTTGTTATAAACCGAAGAAGGAGGTTAAAAGTAACGCTTCAGTCATGGATCATTATAAAACCCAAGGCTGTTACTTGATTTAGAAAACTATATATCTATATCTATATAGATATAGATATAGATACAGATATATTGATATATATATATATATAATAGTTTATAGAAGTTTTTTAAAATTTTTTAGGAAAACCAATGTGATTGACTGATTTTTTTTCTCATTCTTTCATAGTTAAATATACCAATGGTGAATATTACGTCTCAAGTAAGTAAAACTCTCACAAATGACTAAATACTTTTCTGTGCCACTGAATCTGAAAGCAGCAGCCGACACTCGTCTTTATGCCTGTTTTAATTCCTCCCTATGAAAGTTACAATCTAAAAAGACTTATTTACGTTACGTTACGGTGGCACTTTGGGCCAGGCATGTGGGATAACCTTTCACTGGGTTCAGAAGTAACTGTTTAATAAATGGTTTTAGAGGGGAATCATTGGCAGTAGACTCACTGCTGAAGGAACTTTACCATGGAGGCTGTTGATAGGAGAGGCGGCAGCAATTATTCTATGCAGGATATTTCAAATGAAAAACAATTCAAAGTGCTGTATGTGAAAAAAAATGAATAAGAAAACAGAGAGCGATAGATTGCAGGTTACTTAGACAATTACTCAATATCATTAATTCAAGAAAATAAAAATGTATTTTAGATAATAAAAAAATAATATGCTTGAAATAAAAGGAAATAAAGCTGGACTACAAGCTTAGAGTAATAATGTTTAGATAGCACTGCAAAAGGCCACTTTAAAGCAAAAGTTTTTAGCTCTGATTTAAGTCAATTTGGGGTTTCAGCACTTTTACATTTTATTCTGGAAATTTCGTCCCACTTAGTGGAGTTTATGAAGTACAAACTGCTTCTGCACTTTTTATTCTAGTAGCATGTGAGGCTGTGGTGAGGCTGGTCTGACCACAGTATGAAAGGCCAAAGGAGAATCAGTTTCAGATGTTATTTATAGACAGCAGCATCACTGCTAGCATTTCTAGTTATGGGAAATGTGCTGTCTGCTTTGCTCTGCTTTACTCTTTTATATAAAGTTACTGTTGAATTAAGTCAGTAGCCTCTATTTCTTCACATTTCACTGCCTAGCTCTAGTTCTAAGTAAGTGCAGTAGCTAGCTGCGCTGCAATGGCCAAGGCTAGCTCCTATGTAAAAAATGGGAAATTAGTTTTTGTTCTTTTATTTCTGTTATTTAATACAGCTTCTATATGCTTTAATTGTAAAGTTAAGGTGCTTCCCTTTGTTTTCAGACATTAGGGTTCAGGAAATCCCAATATTTCCACCATATTTTGACTGAATCGCTAATATTCTGTAAAACTATTTTGAAAATGTCTTTCAGAGATTTTAAGGTTTTCCTATTAGGTTTCTGTATTTCCATATTGATTATTTTTATACACAAAGTTGCTCCTTTATATATGAAAGTCATTTCTTTTGAACTCCAAAATAAAGATGAAATTTACCAAAAATAAAAAGCGCAAAGAGGATAATTACAACAAAAAACAAAAACAGGACTTGTTAAAACCACTGATATTTCTTACAACAGATTTGTTTATTTTAACCTGATAATGGTTTCAGGATCATTATTGCTTTTTGAGGTTAAGAGGCTTACATCATCTTGTACATTTAAATAGAAAAGAAAAACTTTTTTTGACTCACCATTGATGATAGGAGTGAACACAGCCATGCCTTCAAAGTTGGGATTGCTCACAGTTTTATCTAGAATCAGACCTCCGATACTATGAAGATTAAAACATTGTTTTACATATATGAGACAGCTTAATAGTTTTGCTAAAACATTTTGATATTTGGTCTTAAAATTTTAACATAAAAATATATTTTTATTCTATAAGATGTAATCAAAACTAAAATACATAGACTGTTATCCAAATTATCAAAATTTTAAGGAGGATTTTAATTATCTAACCACCTTTGATATTTTTGTAAAAATACATAATAAAATTCATTTGCAAAAAATGTCAGTGTTGTATGTAGAAGCAATTTTATCTTTAGATATTTACAAATTCTACATGAGATTATTTGTTGGTTTTAAAAAGAGCATCTATCTTATCAGATGGATGGATAGTTAGATAGAGGAAAGGTTAAAATGACCGATCACTGGTTGGCCCACCTGCTGATAGACATGGCCAAGATAACCGGCTGCCAACCCGACCTTAGGACCTCTCTGATTGCTGGACTGCGGCTGGCAGTGATGACCCACACAGGGATAAGGAGAAGGAAAAAGACACAGACGGCTGAGGGCAGGTACCACCTGTCTGAAGGGCAGCAAAACAGAGAATCAGCGAAGCTTGCAACTAAAAAATAATTCTGCATTCGTTTTGTACAGATGCAGCTCTTTCAACTCCAGGCTTCAAATTTGAATGGATTTTGCTGCCCTCCTCTGTTTGAAACAAACCTCAGCAAATAACCTTTAACATCCAGCTACATAATGTATGAATTCCACTTTCTTAACTCGCTTTCCAAATGTTTGTACTGTACCTACCTCTGTAGGTAAAGAAGAAGCTGCTGACACCAGCGAGCAGGGACAGGGTGATGAGGTCACCGAGGCTGGCAGCAATGGGCGTGGCCACGTTATCCGGGTTGACGCCAACCTTTCTAGAGGCAATAGTCACCGCCGCCACCACCAGCCCTGCAAAATTAGATAGAAAACAACCATTAAAGCCTGCAGGTCAGATTAACTGTTGTATTGTGTTTTCTACTCTGCAGCAGTCTTTGCTGACCTAGAGCGAGCGCAGCAATGAAAGCTGTGCTGATGCTGCTGGCACACAGGATGGCAGCCTGGAGACCATCTACCTTCGCCCTGGTCAGAGAACCCAGAACCACAGCAGCAATAGCAGCCAGGAAGCCCACAACTGTGGCCTGCACCTGGAAACATCAGCACCCAATGATAACAATACAGTGATGTTACTAATCTGGTTATTTCTAGTCTTCTGCACCTTTCCAACAGCACCTCATGGCCCACCTCTACACCACCAACCCATTATCAAACGTTTCTGCTTTTTTCAATAGTGGTACTGGCTTTTTAAATTATGTTCAGAGATGAGTAGCGCCAAACAAACAGTACAATACAGAGAAAAAAACATTTGAAAAGTGGGGTGGAGGAGAGCCAGGCCAAGAGGAAAGGTAGAAATCCACCTTAGTTTTCCCCACAAGGAGGTGGTTCTGCTGGCACCTGTCCTTAAGTCACATGTTCAAGCACTGGTTAAGCAACACTGTTTCTAAATGTTCTGATTCTTGAAATAACATTTTCACATCACAGGCTTCCTCTGGAGTCCTACTAGATGCCATAGTCCACTCTTTGATCGTCCCCTCTATATCTGATCTACATTTGTTTTTTTTCCCCTCATCTGATGGTGATGGTATGTTGTAGATGATGTGCAGCATCTTTGAATATTTCTAAAGCACCTGATACATCTGGACTACTAACATAAGGTCTGGAATACAGAGCAGATTACTCCACACTACCTCCTTTTGGAGGTTCAACTAGCAGCTCGTTGGATCCTACCTCCCTTTGGTCCTGCAGGTCACATTATCTGAAAGCACAGAAGGCCTATGATTTAGGCAGATTGAGTTGGATCATGTTGAAGGACAAAGTTCACCTTGATAGAGGGATTCGGGTTTGTGTGTTTTTGAAGAACTATGATCAGTGTGTGAAAAGTACACACATATAAACATACACATATATATGTATGTATATATTAAAGTAGTACATTTAGATTAAGATCTGTTATCTTTAGAATATGATTTCCATTTGTAGATTAGTTTTCTAAATTTCTTCAGTCCTTTCACCCTTTGTCTAATTTTTCACTTTTGGTCATTCTTTGTTCCTCAGTCAATAGTCTCTTTTTCTCTTTGTGTAATATTAGTTCTTCTCAGCCCTGTTGTATTTCCCTGGTTACTCTTTGGTACCCCTAGCTCCCCTCTCCTTTCCCCTTAGCTCTCTTCTATCTGTTTCTATCCATACCTGGTCCAGCTGATTACTCCATTCATTGTTCTATCTCCCATATATACTCCTCCTCTGCAGTTCCTCATTGTTGGATTGTCCTCATTTCCTCCTGAAGCCATGTGTTCCCATTTGTTCTGGTTCCTGTGTTCCCTGGTTTGCTATTTCTGGATTTAAGTTTCTGTTGCCACAAACATCACCATTAAATCTGCAAGAAACCATTTCTGCATTTGGGTCCCCTACAAAAAACACCCACTAAACCTGACAGAGTTAGGTTGTTGCACAAAGGTCAACTATTATAATTTAACAGAAACAAGATTTTCCTTAATAAGACTAAAATAAGTGATGGGTTGATGAGGCCTCATGAAACGCTTTGACACATCGCTAAACTGTTTTTATGTTGTGTTGATACTGTGTCACTCAATACTGACACCTGCTGGTCCTTTAAGATCTCTACATGCAGCCTGTTAGACTAAACTGACACAAATAAGAAAATAATAATAATATAATTTAAGTCATTCCAAGTTATATTGTACATGATATATATTTGTTTAAATTGATAATATGTTTGATATTTTTAGATGCTGTTAATAAATAATGTGAACATATCATAACATAAAAATTTCAGCGAATATGTGAATGAGGATGTTTGTGGACGAGGATTAAAAAAAAAAAAAACAATAAGTATAATAAACCTTAAAGCCAATTTGATTTTAATTACATTTCAGATAAGTTGAGTGATAAATGAGAGGAACAGGAGGAGACAACAAGAAAATTAAAACAATGATACCATCAAAATGGTTCCACGTGGCAGAATCTTTACTTTGCCTTTAGGTTGCTCTATATTTCTTGATGACCTTGATAATAAACCGCAAAAGATCAGAGTTTTTATTGGCAGATGCATCTTGTTGACAGTCGCTATAAACACAGTTTAGAGCGCGAGTCAGTTTGAAACAGCTCCCTTATCAGTCATGTGACTTTATTAAAACCAAACGCGTACCGACAGTGTTTTACTCTATGAGTGCTGATGCATCAGTGTTGCTGGACCCATCACTAATACGGCCTTCATGGGGTTTTAAATCTCTCATGACCCAAAGTTACATATAAGCAACAGAGGCAGGAGGGCAATGGGTGGAAAATGGGTGGGGCCGACAGGAGCCACAGGAGCCTCTTCAATAGCTGTGCGCAGTTGCTGGATATTAGTGGGAACTGGTACACGCTGTCGTAAGCCGGTCAGTGAACACGACAGCGTGTACCAGCTCCCACTAATATCCAGCAACTGCGCACAGCTATTGAAGAGGAGTGGACCAACATTCCACAGGCTACAATCTGATATACTCCATGCGAAGAAGATGTGTTGCACTGCATGAGGCAAATGGTCACACCAGCTACTGACTGGTTATGAGTCTCCAGACCCCCAATAAAGCAAAAATAAAAAATAAAAATGCACATTTCAGAGTGGCCTTTTATTGTGGGCAGTATAAGGTACACCTGTGCAGTAATCATGATGTCAGATCAGCATCTTGAAGTGTTTGATAGTGAGCAGAAGTGCATTTAGACAGATTAGTGGACAAGATTTGAAAGCAATGGTAATATAGTTTATCTGGAATCAATTTTAGATCTTTGAGTAAATCTCATGGAAAATGGGAGCAAAAACAAAAGTGGTGTGTTTATATTTTTGTTGAGTGTATATGCATTCTATCGAAAATTGCATACTTATGGACCTGACCCCTAAATTTGGGGTCAGGTCCTATTTGGAATAACATGTCTTAAGTATCACATCCCCAAAGGAGTGTCTATCTATTCACCTTTTAGGAAAAATAAAAGGAATTAGAGTTATATTTCTTATTTGATCAGTTGAAAACAGAAATCCTAGATCAAGAGCTTATTTAACATTTCATATTAGTTAAGCAAAGTGTGGCAAACTTTGGCCAGATATGGGTCCTGAATCTCAGTGTAGAGTTAGGGTTATGTGTAAAAACTGCTTTTTAAGAAAATCACTTTTGTAGTTTGTTACTTTGGAAAGTTTGAATTTCACAATCCGTAGGAATCCTAAATACAAGTATTTATCCCTAAATTGTGATAATCTGTTTATATTCAAAACAATAAATGAAAAACAAAACACTGTGTTTTACTTACTTTACCAAATAGATAACAGAACAACATTCAGTCCAAGCAGCAAACATCTAACTGCTCATCTGATTATTGGTTTTACCCTCTTTAATCTCGAAATAGTTGATGAAGCACTTTGTTCAACGCTGTTTTGCTGTTAACTGTGCAATAATTGACATTTTAAAATGTTGCTCTTAATCTAAACAATATGATCTAATTTAACTCTGAAAATGGAATGAATGATATATTTTTTGGATGGATTGCTTACATGAACATATATAATGTATGATAAATAAATCTATAACGTTTGAAAATATTCCATACTGAAATAAACAACTGAGTTTATTTTTGTCTTTATTAATACATGATAATATTTATCCAGCTGATAGTTTGCAGAATTTTATGTTTAGGATTCTTCAGCCTTTTCATTGGCTGTCCGTTAACACATTTGTAGTTGGGTTGTTAATCGGTTTCCACTGTCCGACTGCATCCGGGTTTGACTTAAAAAGCATAAGCATGTTAGATTGGCTGCCAGTGTGACTGAAGACAGGTCAGGTCGGCTGCCTCTCCTCCCTCCAGTCCTTCTTCACGTCGTATTACCCCTGCTGACTGAATGCACCAAGACCGATCCAGACTTAACTTGACTGATAATCACAGCTAACATCCAGCTAAACAAATTGTGTCCAAAAAACAAAATCAGTTTAACACATTTGATCACCCCTGTCTCTGGTCATCTTTTTCACTAAATCTTTCATTTTTTTACCTTAAAGATTTATCTAATCCTAGATTTTCCTCTAATTTTCTTTCATTTTTAAAGATCTAAATCTTCCTAATAACTATATTCAAACTACATCTGGAATTTATAGGATTTTTCCATTTATTTTCAGTCATCTGACAATAATGACAGGAGGACATAGTGATGCCAGCAGAGCTTCCAGGGCTAAAGGACGTGAGAAGAGAGCAGGTGTTTGTGTGAGTGATTAATCAGATGTTGTGGGTGTGTTTGTGTCGGTGCAGCACCACCTGAATCAGAGCCAAGTTACAGATCACCATTCTCCACCGCTGCTGGGCCTCGTCCAGCTGCCCGGTGTTTGCCTGTGGATGGGACCCATTTTATATAATAACATTTCCTCACATCCGTATCATTGTAGAAACTTCTTAAAACTGCTTAATGCCTTTCATTTTAGTAAAGACTGTCATCAGTTTCATACCAGATCTCATTTTTGCAGAGTGTGTGAGTGTTTTTGCACTCACTGCTGTTGACAGCCTGGATGCCAGCGTCATCTCTAGATTTCCCTTCAGCCCCACCAGAGCTGGAACCAAGATAAACACCTCAGAGATCTCTTGGAAAACCTCCCAGTGCTGAAAAAAACACAGGAATGGGTTTTTATTAACAAATCTGATCATCATGGTGACAAAAGGCAGCAGACCTTTTCCATCCTCGTTTCCTTTCTTCCACAGATCAATTAACAGTTTAAACCAGATATCAACATTCACTGTATAAAAAGACACAACTTTTTACTACTTGAATTATCGAATCAGATTAATCTTCTATTGTTTTAAGAAAAATGTTTTCAGTTTGCTACGTAGTTTTCATGCCTTTCCCTGGTATTTAGTAGATCAGCCTCATAAACTGATTTACTTCGGTCAATATTACCCAAAACAAAAGGTCTCCTTTCAAAGGCATCTTAAAGTTATTAACTGGAATTTGGGTAATTTATCCTAATAAAACAGTTTTAACTGGACTCACTTTAAAATGTTTACTTTCTTGTCTTTGAGCCTATATATACCGTCTCAACTTTGCTGAAAATACAACCATTAAACCCAACTAACGCGATATATAACATCGATTCTTGTGTTTTAGCTGTGAGCCTCCATGAATTACCTTACTAAAAAAGTAAAAATCAATCTGAGATTGTGTTAAAAAAAAAAAAAGAATTTCCAGAAATCTTACAGAACTAAATCCTTGTGCTGTGGGAGTATATTACCCATAATTCAATGGTGCATGTGATGTTCTGAGCAAACAGGCTAAAATATGGCAATGTAAAGTGATCAAGCTCCTGTGCTGAAAATATATGTAAGCACAGTAACAAAAACCAACAGAAGCCCACTCTTCCTATGATGAGTGCTTTAATCCATGCAAAACTACACTATGGGCAAACATTGATCGGCATTAAAGGCTTGGTTTTCAGGAGATACTCCATCCCAGACCAGAAAGATATCACAGAAAATATTAACCAAATATTAGCCTGGAATGATAACTTCTTTCAGTTCTCACATTCATATATATTCTTTAAACTACGTAGAGAAGCTTGTTACCTTTGTTTAATCAAACAGGTTATTCTTGAAAATCAGATCTCAGACTACCTGTAAGGATTAATTAAGAAAAACATTTTATTTATTTCTTTGTTTTAGGAGAACTTCCAGATTTGTGAAAACAGCTGTTTTAATTGATTTCCTTCTCACATATAACACTCCGGCTTCCCAGTGTAGGACTTTTTCTCGGACACAGCAATAAAGCAAGAAAGCTCTACTTTGATTTGATAAACTTTATCTTTCTTTAACCTCTCTAGAGATTTAACAGGACAAGCGGTAGAAACTTCTCTAGTGAGAGTGATGTCTGTGTAGAAAAGGGCTCTGTGACCTTTCAAACCCAACGAGCTCAGCTACAGAAAAACTGCAAATACTATATGTCCTTTGAATAAAACACAACTTATTTTAAATATATTCAATAGGACATCTGTTAGCACTTTAAATAGGGAACCGTTTATTTACATGACAAAACATGAGGGTTTCATATAGAAGGAGTATTTGGATTTCGTTCTATTATTTTATGTAAAAAAATAAACCCATAGCTTCTAAGCTAATGTAAAGAAATAGAGATCTGAAAGTATATTCCAGATTCGTTTATCTCATACTGTTGTGAGAATTAATTATAGATATTCTTTATACAAACTGCAAAAGAATTTTATTTAATTTACTATATTTAAAACCATTAGTTGGTTCTTTATCATTTTTAGTCACTAAGAGTCATTGTAGAGGGTCCAAAGAGCCACGCTGCTCTAGAGCCACAGCTTGCAGAGCCCTGGAGAAGCTGCCAATGAGAACAAAAAAAAACTATTTATGGTTTGCCTCAAACTGTATAAAAAGTGGCTTTAAAGGCCCAGAAAGATCTGATCTAATTTGGCATCCGATCCAACAGGAAATCAGATTTAAATTGTGTAGCAATTAAAATATGTTGAAATTAATGAGGCCGCATAGACTGCAGGGTCTCCAATAAGATAAATTATTAGACTCAGCGTCTGTTTTGGTTGTATTTACACGTCATTTTGATGGGAAAGTATTAAGTCAGACAAGAAAGTGAGACACGGTGGCAAAGTAAGGAACTTCCCCTCTGGATAAAATATGTACAAAAAAAGTTAAACTGCAACATAAACTGATCTGTAAAGCAGTTCTAAAGAGCAAATGATTATCACACATGTACACGTTTTATGAAAACACAGCTGATTGGACAGACTTAAAAGTGTCCAAACATTAAAGCATTTAAATACATGGTGTAATTACTAATGGTAGGGGAGCAGAAATGCTTAAGAAATAAAAAAAAAGACAAATAGAGATCTTATTTGTTCTGTTGACAGACCTTCTAGTTGAAGCCTACACAGGTTTTGAAGAAATCAGATCACAGTATGTAAAGTCTGACACTCGCGGTCTTCAACAGGAAGAGATAGTAACATGTGGTGCTCTTCTTTAACCCAACAATAGTGCCAGTTCACAGAAACAGAAAACAGTGAATGTAACTCAACTACTCTTGTCATTACAGAAGTATTCGGGGAATATATTACTTTCTGGTGTGGAACTTATGAAGAGTTAAGGAAGGATTAGTTTGGATCGTACCAAGACACGTCATAATAGGACTTCTGATTTCTCTTTCTTCATACGACGCAGGTTTACAAGATGCAATAGCAGTCATTCCAAAGAGTGAAAACATGGCATGTTTTTCTGTATTCATGCAAAATCACTAAAACACACTGAGATATCTTAATACATACTTGCACTACATCCATGACCATCCCAGCTGCCACCGTTCCCAGTCCAGACACCAGATAAGGGAGAAGGACATGTTTCACGATGCTGCATGAGTTTTCTGGTAGGAGGCTGTGGTCTGAGCAGGTTACTTTGCAGCTGAAGCCCCTCAGCTTCTTTCCCTGGAAGCGGAGCTCCAGAGCCAGATGTGTCACCACCATAGCTGTAGGTTTTTTAACCTATCTCTACCTAAAGGTTCGGCTCTTTTCTGATACTTAGACTGAGCTGTAATACCCCACTTCCTGTTTAGATCTTAAATCTCCATCTAAAGATTAAACATCTGCAACAAAGGGTCTCACTTGGTTGCTTCATGTTTACCTTAGACAGAGGCTCTGTGTGGGTGGCATCACAAAGATCCTCAGTGGGAACATGGGTCACTACATCCACTACAGTGGCATACACAAACACACACACACACACACACACAAACACACACACACACACACACACACACACACGTACACACCAGTCCACTTAATGCAGGTCTGTAGGCCTCTTCTGAACAAAAACACTACATGCACACAAACAAGCACACACACACACACACACACAGAACCCTCCTTTCTCTTCTCACGCCTCACTCTTCAGCAGCCGAGCCGCCGAGGCTGAGCGCTGGAAGCCAGGTCTGTCTCGGGCCTTGAAGAGGCTCCACCTCCCCTGGGACAGAGACATCCAAAAGGCCAGGAGCTTCCTCTCCACCCTCCTGCTCTGCCATTCCTTGTCCTCCTTCTCTTTCCACATCTCTCCCTCTTTGTCCATGATGCTGTGATGTCCTGGTGGAGTCTGCTCCCTGGATTGAAGCCCTTTCTTCATTTCGAGAAAGCCTGTCCAGGTTATGACCTTCGGGCTGATAGATGTGGTGATGCTGGAAGCTGTTTGAAGGAAGCAAAAGTGGTGTCTCTATGCCTCCGTTAGAGTTTCCTTCAAGTTCCAAAAGGAGGGATGACCAATGACGACGTTTTGTTGTGGAGAGGACGGCCTGAGAGTGTGGGCGTTTGATGGAGGAGGATGAGAGACACTTCCTCTTCTGCCTAAAATGGACCACACTTCATGAAGCTCTTCTTCCCCCAATTCCTTTAGAAACCACTTCAGAGGCTACTGCAGCTGTACTCCCTTTTGTTTGATAGCTCCTCCTCTCCCTGCAGCTCGATGTCCTCTCTGTAAGCTGCTGACGCACTCCTAGCAGCAGCAGCAGGTGCTGCACCTGTCGCTGACACGTGGTGCTGCTGCTGTCTGGGAAGGACACGTTTATTCTTTTAGATCGGGGAGACCTTTACAGCCACTATTTGTTGTCCCTCTGTCAAAGATCAGATTATTATATAACCTGTTAGTGAAGAGTTAAGAATCAAACCCCTCCCAGCAGCTAAGCAGAAACTTCCCATGCAAAAGGAAAATCAAACATAAAGCTATTTCTAACATTTCCCCACTCCTTTGTTTACATTACAGCAACAACAGTGTGTAATGTTTGATGTATCTAACAAAACAAAACAGTGTAGTAGATGCTCAGCAGGAGCCAATCCTAAAACCCCTCAAAGACACTCAAACATAAGGACAGTGACTCAGCTGAAAATTGTCCTTGAGACATGACTGTCCTCCCTGCAGCTCCCCCTTCTGACTTATATATAACACAATAAAACACTGCATATAACAACATCCATCCCCTTCATTTCCCTTTCTGTCAAGATAACAAAATATAATCTACTGTTGTCTTTCTGAGGTTTGATGGAGCAGAGCAGCACAGAGTGCTGAAAGAAACCCTACATAGAGTATTAAGCTAAAAGTTCATTTTTCTGTTGCCTTGTTCCACAAAAGTACGTAGATCATTCGAGGTGGGAATATTATACATCTAAGCTTTACTATGTGCCCCATTTACTGATTTAGTGCATAGGTTTTTGTGTGTTGATCATCATTCCTAAAATAATTTATCATTATCTATAGACTATTAACAGTAGGAGTTTGAATAAAGCTTCAGACGAGCTTTTAATGCGGTGACGTCACGAGTACTTCAGTTCCAGTTGACACAGATCTGTCTTGCGTGCTCCCGTTCTCCCCGAGTCCATACTTTTGGCGTTCTTGTGAAGAACGGACTTGGCGAGAACACAAGTCCATACTTGCGTTCTTGAGTATTGAGAAACGGCCGAGATTTCACTGCTTCAGCACAGCTGATTTTAATTGATAGCTGATTAACAGGCTTTTGCTGAACTGCAATCATCAGAATCAATTGTGCTAATGCAGGGAAACCTCTACAACCTGCCGGACAGCGGCCCTCCAGGACTGACTTTAGACATGCCTCTGCTCTAGATGCTGATGGATGTAAACAGGAATGAAAACCAACAGTGCTCTATGTCTTACAGTGGACCTGGATGATCCTTTGACTGAAGACTCTCTGGCCTTGTCCAACAGTCTTCTGAATGAGCTCAACATTGTCCATAAAGTTCTTCATTTATTATTCACAGTTATTTTTTGTGTAATAGAATCATCTCCAGAGGTTATTGCAGCAGGTGATGCAGAAGAGAGCACACTCCACCTCAGACGCATAGAAGATATGTAGCATCTTGCTGTAAAAACAATGAAGGACCCTAGTTTGCTGTAGTCGGCTCTGCAGCGGAAGTTCTAGGATTTATTTTTTACTGGGGTGACTAAGGGATTTCCTGAGGTGGCCCCATTAGGATGGTGCCTGACCAGTGGTGGTTCCAGGAAATGTTCATAGGGGTGGTCAAGCAGTGAGCACTGATAGCATAACTGATAGCAAAATAGATAAGTGCCACATCTTATGGTGAACTAATGCAGATCAAAATAAACATTATAGAAACATCTATATGTTCTAAATAAATCTCTGAAGACAGAGCAGATTTTCATTAGGATCCTTGCTGATAAAGCTATGTGCGTATTTATACATTAGTGCTTTTTAAATAAAGGTATATAATATATACATTAAATGGGTTGAGCAATGTTTTTTATCTTTTAGAAAAGACTCCTTGGTGAAAAGAGCAAACATTCTGTATCATTTCTCTTTATTCGTACTACATTGCTGTGAATGATATTTGCTGCATTTTTGTAATCAGTTTTTGGTTTATATACCAGCGTTGAAATGTCAAAGTAGGAAATTCCACATGATGGTATCACTGCTGCCACCATCAGGCTTAGCAGAGAACTGCTTGTTCCAGGAGTATTAAATTAAATTCAAAGGGGAACAACAAATATTCACCTGGTAGAGGTGAAAAAACACAAAGCTGATTTTTTAAAGATGTATATAATTTTTGTAAAATGAAATTATTTTGTCTGTGTATTTATCTAAATAGTGTATTTATCAAAATCTAAAAACCTAGTTAGATGTGTTACATCCTCTTTTAGTTACATACTGAAAAAAACAGTTTTATGTTACATAGAGTCCATTCCGTGCTAAAGATAGTTTACAGTTGCTACACATCACCATGACTGATATCATTTAAGCTTTTTGTTGATGATCATTTTCAGAGGTGACTGATTAATTGCTTCCAACCGTGTAAAAAAGAAAAAAACACTAATCAGATAATGCTGCTCCAACTTAAATGCATTGCTTTAGTTGGTAACAAGTAATAGAATTAAGTTGATTCAACTTAATTAATTAATTTTACAGACTGAAAAATATTTCAGTTGAAGCCGAATTGTCTGTTTAGAGTGTAGTTAAGATGTTGAAGCTATTCTTATTACTTTACAGCAAAGCAGTGGCCAACAATCTATTTTTAATAAGAAATACCTCACCTTTCATTTAATCTTATCTGATCTGCTGATTGTTAAATCTAATGATTCTGTTTTATTTGTCGTCTGTTTTTTTTACAATATTTTCAAAGTTCATCGTAGACGGTTTGTAAAGACATGGGAAATAAATAAAGATTTTAAGAAGCAAAGGATTAATTAAACTTTTTTTGTACACTGATTTTTTTTCCTAAATTTTAGCCCTCCCATAGACAGTAATAGAAACACCATCGCTACCGTATCTTAGTTTATTTATCATGAAGGTTCAGGGCCACCTGTCAGAACCTGCTAGGTCATCAGGACCTCCACATCTGTAGCACATATTAGAACAAGATAACACTGAACTTAGGTTCAGATTTACATACAGGCTTCTATCTTGTAACTTGTTTAAAAAAAAAAAAAGAAAAAAAAATTTTTTTTGGAACAGTCAGTCTGCAGAGTCCAGATAATAAACAAGCAAGCAGATGCCAACAAAGAGTTATCTTTTGAATAAAGCCCTTTCACTGGTCCGGATCTCACAGATTCCAGTAGATTTTATTTATTGCACTTTAGCTTTTGTCACCAACCTGTATGCGGTCCAACAACATTCCGGCTGTCACCATTCCTTGCCCGGCCAGCAGGTATGAAGGCAGAACCTGGAGGCACATTATCCAGGAGGACTCTCCACAAGAAGGCTTTTCCTGTCCCATCTTGTCAGGAGAAGAAAACCCAGCTGCTGAGATTCATGATTTACTGTAAAACAGTCATTCTTCAGTCCTCTCCCTCCAACCTGGATCAAAAAGGAACCAACTCTGTTTGTTTTTCAGTGTGCCAACCTGCCCCCTCGTCCTCCAATGATCAATTCATCTCAGCTTTGATTCATTTGGTGGAAAAAATCAGCGACTTACCGTTGATATACACCATGACTTCAGCTGGGATTGTGACAGACTCTTTTGGTTTCTTTGCTTTTATCAGTTGTAATTAACTCCACACCTCATAGGTTTCAACACATTTGTTTGCTTTGTAACCTCTGGTTTCAGTTATAATCATGGGATTTTTAGGGATAGTCTGACACACAGTAGTACACAATTGGGAAGTACAGTTAAAAACTTTACGGGGCTTTCCAGATAAAATCTGAAAACTGGGGTGTGTTTGTGAATTAACCCCTCTGAGTCAATACAAAGTAAATACCTACAGTAGAGGTATGCCTACATTAGAGTTCTTTTTTTGTTTCTTCTTTTGCAGTGGCATCTACAGGGTTTGCCTCCACCGGCTTTGTGCATCTCGGGACTGAAATGATTGTCCAGCCTCTACATTTTATCTCAAGTCAGAATGAACGGTGAGTATATTTAAATGTCAGATTTTAGTTTCTGCAATAGATTTTCAGATTTGAGAATGAGAATCTAGGGACTTTGGGGTTGTTGTTTTGCTGGAAGTTAAACCTCCACTCCAGTCTCTGGAAGCTGGGTGTAACGTATGGGTATTAGAATTTGCGGACCCAGAATTCAACCAGACAACAAGGGAGACGTTTTAACAGTTTATTTAAGGAGTTTTGGGACATCGACGGCAACGCGAGTCAGCCATGGGAACCAGTTCGGCTGGAGGGAGATAGTGAGAGTAAGGGTCGGAACCTACAGGGACTCCAAAATGTGAGCCAATCACTGAGTCGGAGGGGAAAAGCATGGATAAGAACTGGGGAGGCATATTGCTGAGAAGAGTCTGATCAAAAATCCAGAATCAGAGTCGTGGTACGGGGAAGGGTCGGAACCAGGGGGTCAGATGGCTGGGAAAACTCCAAGGCTGAATTTAGATACATGGTCAGAGACAGAAAAAGGTCAGAAATATAGAGGCACAAAAACAGGTCAGACAGTGGCTCAGAATATAGTCTCAGAGGTAACCCGAGTCATAACAGGCAGGCAAGCAGGAAGGCAAACAGGGAAAAAGCTGAACTTGACTCACTATGAGGTTGACAACAATCGGGTACTAGCGTCTGGTCTGAGGAAGCCTTATAAAGGCAGAAGCACAGGTGGAGATAATGAGCATTGCAAAGGAACAGAGGAGCAGAGCAAATAGGGATAATAAAGTAATCAGACCAGAGCTGGTGACCAGAATCAATATAGTCTTATGGCTTTTCTTAAAAAAATCACTTTCTCTGATAAAGACCAGGTCATATGGACACATATAGCACATCCTCACCACTGAAGAGGGCACTTTAGCATGCATTTTGGCACCCGAGAGGAGCACTTTAGCATGCGTTTCGGTTCCCAAGGGGGTCCTTTAATGCATGATTTGGTTCCCGAAAGGTTATATTAGCATACATTGTGGCTATCGAAAAGGCACAACACGTGTTTTGGCTCCCAAATGGGGCCGGTTAACATGCATTTTGGCTCCCAATGGGACAGTTTAGTGTGTTGTGATGTTTGGGCTCCCAAGAGGGCATTTTAAGACACGTTTTGGTTCTGCGAGGGCACTTTAGCATGTGTTTTCGTTCCCAAGAGGACATTCTGGCTCCCAATGTGGCACTTTAACATGCATTTTTAGTCCCAAGGGTGCACTTTAACACACGTTAAGCTCCAGGGAGGGAACTTTAACACATTTTGGCTCAATAGAGGGCACTTCATCACTCATTTTGGCTCCAAGGGGGGCACTTTTAGTACACAATTTGACTCACTCACACGTGTTCTCAAGAATTGGGTCACAAGGAGGGGCGACAGCCCCACCTGTCCCCCTTGCACATCAATGGCATGAATCCAGCAAAATACCACTTTTGAAAATCATTTTGACAAAGGAATAGCATTATAAAAAAGGCTTAGAAAGTTGGATTTCGGATCATATGAGTCTTTTAACTGCATATCATTTCACTTTCTAAACCAAAAACAAAACAAAAAGGCCTCTTCATAGTACAGAGTCACTGCCCCAGTTGCTATAAATATCCACTGTGGACCTCAGTCCCATTTCATGTCTCATGTTATATGTCAAACACTGAGCTAAAACACCAAGGGGGCACAGATTACACACTGACCACTGTTGTTAGCATCCGGCCCCAGCGTGTTTCAAGCTAAGCTATGAGGGTTTCTAGGTCTTTTCTTGTGGCCTTATGTTGGAAGTGGTTTGTGGGTGCTTCAATGATGCCTCACTCGAGGTGTCCTGCCTCCTATAGGGTTTCACTGGCATGTGCCAACAGAGGTCATTCCCCTCCTAGCTGTCATGTGGCTCTGTCTGGGTTCAAAACAACTGCAAGATAGCAACAAGGTCACAGAAGAGAGAAGCTCAACAGCAGGACACAACTGTGAAGGTTTGATTCTTCTTCAAACTATATAGCATGTGGCAACATTTTCATTACTTGCAGTTTTGAACGATACAAAAGTGAATGTGTTATGTTTTTATTTCTAAGTTGAATTTAAAGTGAAAAATGTCAGGATCAGCTGATGAGACGAACTGGATGCAAACCAAGGTCATGATTTGCCCCAGCAGGCCAACCACAACAATCAGACTCAGAGACATATACGACCCAAAGCCTCAACCTCCAAAAGCACCTGTTCGAATTCGTCCACCATCTCCAAGACCCATCTCTGTGAAGGAGCAAGGTCTGAAGCAAACCTCTTCTGGCAACCCCACTGCCGAGATGGTCCATAGGAAAAGGGCCAAATCTCTGTGTTTGGCTTCAGAAAAGAAGAGAGAGTCTAGGAGGGCTCAGGTACGCTTTGTTGATGCATTGGGTCTTGATTTAGAGGAGGTGAAGGTCTTCAGAGTTCAAGAGGACCCCCTAATACCTCCGCACGTAATGTTTAGGCTGCTGATGAGCTCTGAACTGATGTTTGGAAAGTCACCTGAGCTGAACCTACCCTTTTTAAGACCCTGTTTCCCTGAATACATGGGGGGCCAGCCAAACTTCCAGAACCGTCTCCGCTCACAGAAGGTCTCTCTGGAGCAGGTAGTGTGCTCAGAACAAGGCATAACAGGCACCATACATGTAATCAATTTAGCTTATGAGAAAGAGGTCAGAGTGCACTACTCTTTCACCAACTGGAGAACACACACTCACACAATAGCTTCCTGGGTATCAGGTGGCCACCCTGGTGACTCCGGGGCCCCGGGCACGGATATCTTCAGGTTTCGTCTTCCTGTCCCGCCCTTCATCCTGCAGCCAGGGGCCATCCTTGAGTTTGCCATCTGCTACCATGTCAACGGATATGATTTCTGGGATAACAACAACGGCAACAATTACAAACTAGCATGCCACAGCTATAAAGTGACTGTGCCGAGGGAATGTGAGGACAGCATGCTGCACTTCACCTGAATGGCCACATGAAGGAGCTTTAACTCCAGTTAAGGACGGGTGAACCTGGAGAAACACAATGTGGACTAATCTGTAAGGATTGAGTGTTGGAATAGTTGGATCATTCAGCATTGTGGACTTTTTTTGTTATTTAAAGAACAGCAGAGCAAATGTATTATCAGCATGTACCAGACCTATGACTCCAAGTATTTTGTATTTAGTGTAAACTATAAAATGGTAATACATTATAAAAAGTTATAAATTACTATTTTGTTAGAGATTTATGCCTACCATTCTTAAGATTCAGTAAAAAATCATGAAAATTAAATTAGATTTATTTACTGTTTAAGTACTTTTTGCTGCCCTGAGAAAGTAAACATCCTGCTGAGATCTACCTGTTAGGTAGGGCTCACTGCTGGTTCTTGCATGAATGGAGTCTCTCTTTCCTGAAGCCCACAACTACTTCTAATGAAAAAATTAAGGTCAGATAAAATGCAGTTGTACAGTCCTTCCCAAATATGTAAGCTTATCTCACTATTCTCAGCAACAAGCAGTGGACGACTTTACAACGCACTATGAGGATGACTCCCATTGGCTGCACATGCCTAAAAGACATAGAAAACGTGTCTGCTTTTTTACTTCTGCCTTTGGCAAGTATAGCAAAATAAAAAAAAAAGTACTATTGACAGTAAAGGTAGAGGATCCCCTTCCAACGCAGTGGCAAGATAGTTTGTGTAGATCAAAATTCGTGGAATGGCTCAGTTACCATTCTAGACCTAAATCCAAAGAGAAATCTGTAGCAAGTCTTAACATTTACTGTTCATAGAAAAAAAGAAATAGTTGCAGAAATTAGTTGCAGCTGAGGATGGGTTTATTAAGTTTAGGAGAGCTATAGGCAAGATAAAACATACCTTGTTTATTGTTAGCCTATATACTGGAAAGATTACAATAAATCTTACATGGAACACAAATGAAGCAGAGCTGATCATCAGCTTCTAGCAGTGAGAGTCCTTTCTGCTGCAACAAACAGGGCTTTGAACCCATTCCTCAGGGACTTGTTTTGTTTTATAAGGAGGATTACATGGAGAAATTTTTGCTTGACCTCGGATCACGCGCTGCACTGACCTTGCCCTGCAGCATTTCTAGAGCCCTGATTCCTGAGTGGTTTCTAGCAGGCTGTGGATGTTCCTTTATCAGAAAACCATGTCTCATCTGTACTGGTCTTAGCAGCTGTGCCACACACTTTAAATCAAACATTTAAAGTAATCAGCTAAAGGGCATAGCAAGCTTTGGAGGAGACAGAGCAAAGTATTTACCCTGGTTTTTTAAAAAGTAACAAAACAAAGCCAGCCAACTAAAGATGTTTGATTTCATGACATGAGTGTGATTTACACAACCAAGGAGCATCTCCTCGAGCCTAATGTAAACACTAGATGGCAGCGTTGCTTTGCTGTATTTATAAGTGATTTATGGCATGTCTGAGCTCAGGTTTTTGTCAGGGTGGAAAATGCCATTCATCCAATAATGTGCCACACTCCACATAGCATTATAAAGTCATACTTATGATTTTGAAAATAAACACAAAATGTACAGCTACGTCTTGAACATCTTACAACAAAGGATTATATTTAACTGTCCTATACCACAATTAAATACCATAGGATTTCCTGAATTAAAATATATGCTTAATAACTAGATTTGATCCATTTTGACATTTCAAATGAACCAAGGACATAATATTGTTTTTCCTTCATATTTTCAGCCATTTACACAATAGTAGCGGGATGCTATTATCATTTTTGACTATACATTAAACTGTTGATAACAATTTAAACCAATGTCTGACCACCTAGAGATCATTAATTGATTAGCTTTTTAAAACAATGTTTTTTCCTCAATATCATGTGCATTGTTACCAGCAGAGCTCCATAACCTCCCTACCACAAGTTGGGAAGTATCCATCCTACTGTAAATAAGATCATTGTCCAGGAGGCACTGTTGTAAAGTGTGCATTTTTGGAATTAAAGAGCAACTTTACTGTAGTATATGTAGGCTACTTGCATTTTTTCTATTGATTACAGTGTCTGAAAACAAAAAGTACCGGGGGGGACTCACTGTTGTGACACAAGATAATAGAAATATTTATTGTTTACAATCCGTCACACATTTTTTGGTACACAAAGTCATCTCTCTCCCTCTTGGCTTGAAACTCCACAACAGATGTTCAGCCTGTGTCATAGCTAAGGCTAAAGTCCATCTGAAGAACACCAGGAACTAGGGATATCCCCCCTGTATTGCTGTTGAGAGCTTTCCCCGCTCCTCCCACACACCTCCACAGGATGTTGGACCATGCCATTACCATCAGCCAGCCAAGTTCTGAACCAATAGCTGC
This sequence comes from Jordanella pulchra, assembly GCA_034780135.1. Lineage (NCBI taxonomy): Eukaryota > Metazoa > Chordata > Actinopteri > Cyprinodontiformes > Cyprinodontidae > Jordanella > Jordanella pulchra. The sequence goes on from JAUZNJ010006738.1 coordinate 35,460, forward strand.
TGCTCTCATTACTCTAAACAGTTAGGGGGTCCTGGAATCCTACACAGTTGAGAATGGACCTGCCACCTGTTACTTACATACAACATATTCTCAGACTTTTCAAATTTTTTAGATTATTGGCATTTTGTTAAAGACCAAAGTCTAGCGAGATCTTTGCTTTAAAGTGAGGGAAAAGGTGATAAATGATTTTGAATGGTTTCTGTTATTAAAAACCTGGAAAAATTGTGTACTTAAATTCTGCATTGTTAACCTGCTAAAATTCTTAATGATTATAATTACTAAATTGCACATAATTTGATCACAAGTTGATCGCATACTGTAACTGTATACAATCCATCAGGGTTACGGGGCGGGGAGTCTGTGGGTGTATCGAGGTGGATACACCCACAGACATACAACCATGCATGCACACCTAAAGGCAATTTAAAGATGCCAATTAACCTAATATTCATGTTTTGGACTGTGAGATGAAAATGGATTACCTTGAGAGAACCCACAGTTAGTAACTATATGTTAAATTAATACTTTATTACGTAAAGGAATGTGCTTGTAACCTGACAAAAAATGAAAAAGTTCATGGGGGAGGAATTCTTTTGCATGACAGTAATGTAACCAAACCATTTTTGTTTTTCAGTATTAACTAAAATGCTTTTACTTTCTATAGAATCAGAATCAGAATCAGGGGTTTTCAATGGGCCTCTTGCATCACCTCAGTGTGTTTAAGTGTGATTATTCAGACATGGCAGAAATGGGAAGCCCCTTTCGAAAAGAAAAAGGCTCCTATATTCTTATCGTTCCTCAGGCAGTGTAATGTAGCAATACAGAATATTAGGAGATTGAATGAAAGCAGTCAGCCGAAATTATTCCTGTGAAGGAATTAAGCCAGCCAACCTACTTAGGAGGTTAATACACGTTTATAAAAAACAAACCAAAACCGGTCATTGCCTGCATTTAGGCTGCTAAATGTTAATCTGGTGCAGCCTGATAAACTTTGCTACATGTTCAGTAATTGCTTAATAAGGCAGTTTAGCTGGCAGGTTAATCTCAAGGTATTATAGCCCATTTAAAAGACTAATTCAGTAATCGTTCCCTCTAAATCTCATCGCTATGTTTCTTAATTTATTCGCTGAGTTCAGTTCTGAAGCTGAAATGCAAAGTTCAGTATGAATTCATTACAAAGATTTCTATAAAGGTTCAACCTTTAATACAAAACCTGGAAAAATCTATATAGAACAAGAATGAGCAGATGTGGAAACAGACAGAAAAATAGATAAACAAAGGATGGATAGGTGGGTGGATGGATGCATAGACAAATGGATGGATCAAATGATGTATGGATTTATACAGTTACACAAAATAAAGGGTGGATTCTTTGTTCCTGGGTCTTAAAACCTGGAAAATACTTAAATTTCATAATTTTCCAAACTCTTCCAGATAGGAACCCTCAAAAGGAGACTCCCTGCTTTGCTTTGGTAATGAATCAGGGTCTGAAAAACAGTCTCACATAAGACAAACAAGGTTTGTTATGAATAGAAAACTTGTATTGTGCAGACAATAAATAGTGCTTACAAAGGGATTTCTTTCTTGTACACTGACAAGGTTTCTGTTTAAGAACATCTTACAAGGTTGATATGAAACTGATCATCTCAATCTTGAGGTTCAGATGCAGCTCGGGGGATGTGACTAATATTACTGGGGTGGGACTAGTTGACTTCCTCGCATGCACCATTCCTCCTCAGTGGCATCAAAAACAAAGTCTTTGAAAATAGTCCGTTTACAAAAAGAAGTCCCTGCTTTTCTCCTGAAGATCCACGAACTAATGTCCTTCCTGCTCCTCTGACGGGGTGAACAGGCGGTGAAGGAGGGGTTCCCCTGAGCGGAGGTGGAGCTTACTGCATGCGGCCTCTTCAACCAGCAGATCCCAGACTAGAGACATAGCCTCCAAGGTTTGCTGAACCCAAATATCAGGACGGCCACTGACTGTGGGGACCCAGGGAGAGGAGTTCAAGGCCTTCTCTGACAGAACCAGATTTAAGCAACTCTTCACAGAAGAAACCTTGCTAAGGCCGGTGGAATCTGCACAACAGAAGGAAATCAAACAAGAAAGTGTGAGCATTGTGCAAAAGTTTCTCGTCATCAGTCTGAAAAATATTATTAGCTCAATAAACAATACTCCTCAAAAATAAGGTCTAGTGTAAGCGCAACCTCTGCTAATTCAACTACAGTTGACATAAGCAAAAGGCAGACTGAAAAAGCAAAACAGCACAACTTTTCTCTCTCATGGGGACTGGGTGGAGCTAAATTTAGGCCTAGCACCAAATGCTGCACTTTTATCAATGTGAAACAGTTGCACAACATCCCAGTGACCCTGTTAGACACTGAAGGGGAAAAAAAACGGAAGCTGCGGTGGGGCAGAGTCGTGCTTACCTTGTCAGATGCTTGCTAGAGGAATGAACTTCCATTTCGTTGCTCTTGAACTCATTTAGCTCTTTCCTGATTGCCGCCTGTGGAACAAAAACAACACAGACCTTGAGCTCAGGTGTGAAGTCGCTCAGCTGGTGAAGCTTAAGTAATGACAGTGAAAAAGCATCTGTTTTAGGAGGAATTATTCTAGGAAACATGTTTTCGAGGGTGAAACATACATGGTAGGGTTGCTTTACCCAGGTTATCTAAGAAAGGCTCATTCATTACCTTTCTTTTCCACATATTTCTCTATTTTTATAACACAATATATCATACAACACTAAAGAGTTATTCAAACTTTTACAAGTTGGTTATATTTGGCCAAAACTGACATTTCTTGGAAGAACCTGAGATTTCAGCACTATTTTCAGGAAAAAAACAAGCAATGCTGGTCTGTATTGGTAAGAGAGAGGCTACCTTGTCAGCAGCTGAAAGTCTGGTCCATGGCTTGTCTGCACGTCTGTCATAGTCCTGAGCTTTGGCCACTTCCACGTAGTCACTAAAACGAATTAAGATCTTCCTGTCCCGCAGCTCGTCTACTGTTGGCCTCTGGTTGAGCTGGAGGAAAAAAAGATGAATACACCCAAAGGCTCGATGATTGTTCAACGAAACAAAAATCCTAATGTGCTGTGCTTTGAATACATCTCTCTACTTACCTTTCTGTTTAGCCGCTGCTTTATTTCCCTCCTCTCCTCCTGCTCAATCTGGTCATTCCTCTCTGTTAAAAACAAAAATCACAAAATATAAACACATTTATATTTCAAAGCTAGAGTGAATGATCCAAGCACTTTAATCCATCCTAAAACTGTAGCTGTTTAGAGCTCTTAAATAATTTCAGGTGTAGGTAGGATCTAAATATTAGTCCAGGTATCTCTGGACCCATTTTATGTTAGTTTCACTTTAATCGCTTTATTTTCTCTAAATATATTTATGCACAATGAACATCTATTTGGATTTTAGGCAGCGAGCGCCTTGTTCTTTAGGTCGAGTATCAACATGGTTGTTTTACAAGTGAGAGTGTGCTGCAGCGTGGAGGAGGACGAGGACAGCTGCTGACTGTTCACAGGTGGTAAAACATTCCCAGGAGACCCAGATCAGAACAAAATGTGGAACATTTATAACGTTTCAGCACAGTGACGACCGCTTGGTCCAATTTTTTTTTTGTCTGTAGGACTAGAAGCTGGTACATTCATCGATTAAAATTCAAAATTTAGATCCAATAACATGATACAGTCAGAACAATTATGCCTTATTGCTAATCTAAAGTCCACTGACAGAGGTAAATGTTTAAAAACATGTGAGCGGTGCTTGGTTTTTCAGGACTGAATCATAGAGCCACCTCCAGCTCAGCTGCAGATGGCACAAGAGAAACACCTCAACTGTCTTCAGCTGCAACAACAGGTTTTATGTGCATAATTTGATAGATTTGCTTTCCTCCTTTTCCTTAATTTAGATCTCTCCAGGACAAATTTGTTATACAATTTAAAAAGATTTAAAAACGAATCACTAGTGCTGTAAAAACTAAAAAAAAAGTCTATTTTTTAAATAGTTTAGATAAAACAACAGCCCTGAAACTTCATTTATTCTCAGAAAATATTCTTATTATCACTCACTGTTGCTATCAAAACAGTGAGTTACTAGAATCTTTGCTTTCTACATTTAACAAACAAACTTTAAAACAATGTATTTAAAAGTGTAACCCTACTAAAATAAAATGAAATCGTTTATCTTGACAAACTTATTATTTAATTCATTATTAAATATAACATTAAAATGGTCACTCATCCACATCGTATAAATAAGGTTTTTATTACAACAGTATATGTAAAGTGCTTTATTAAAATAAGTGTAATAAGGTCATTATTACAATGACTTACAATGTACTGTTAGAAAATAAAGCGTCACAGTTTTTTTCTTTTAAACTACCTGTAAACTAATACAACCGTTTGGGACTTCCTGCGATCTTTTTGCAAACCTTTCTTCATATTGCTGATTTGTAACACCGTCACTTATGTGTATAATGACAATAAAAAGAATAAAAAATAGTCTAATTGCTCCAGCTACTCACGCTTTAAGATGTTCCGGCTCTCCAGCTCCTCCACGGCCGGTCTCTGGCTCAGTCTCCTGCGGAAGAACACCAGAATTACGTTCTGGACCATCCTCACACCCTAAAGCCGTCCGCCCTCCCTGCTGCTGCTGCTGCTGCTGCTATCAGCGCTGTAGGAGCGCGTGCGCCCGCCGACAGCCGCGCGACCTCCAGGCGAACAGCGGCTCTCCACCGAGGCTTCTTTCCCTACCGCAGCATCTTATACTCCACATCGGGAAGGAAAAAGTCCGGCTGCACTTCGGACAGCACCTTTCTATGCCAACAAAGTAAAAGCTTTTCCTCGAAGAAAGCAGCACAGTTTGAAAATTCACAGCAGCCGCTGCTGCGTGGCGGTGGAGTCTGAGCAAACCGACTGGATGCTGCGCTGCTTCACTGCCTGCCTGTGGTCAAACGCTCTGTACTAATGTAAAGAGGGGTGGGGGTGGAGGCAGGGAGGAGGAGATTCCCCAAACACACACTTTCACAAACACACGAAGCTTCAATAAAAGATAGTTATTTTCGGCGAGGGGGTGCTTTGATTAATTAGATTTAGGAATAATATTTAGTCAAATAAGAGGCTTAATGTGCACAATTGGTGAAGACTACCTAAAACATGTACTTAAATAAGTAGCCACACTTCTATATTTTTTTTTAAGTAAAACTAAACAGAAGTAATTTAAGAAATGAAATCAGACTAAATAAATAGTTGGTAACAAGACTACTCCAGTGGTGCAGTGGTGCAGTGGTTAGCACTGTCGCCTTGCAGCAGGTTCTGGGTTTGGTCCCAGACTCTGCATGGAGTTTGCATGTTCTCCCCATGCATGCGTGGGTTCTCTCCGGGTACTCCGGCTTCCTCCCACAGTCCAAAAACATGACTGCTAGGTTAATTGGCAACTCTCAATTGTGCCTAGCTGTGAGTGTGTGCGCGCATGGTTGTACGTCTTTGTGTGTATCTATGCGTTGCCGTCCTGTCCTGGGAGTACCCTGCCTTACGCCCATACATAGTCTGCCGGAGATAGGCACTGGCCGCGACCCTGATGGGATGAAGCGGGAGAAGATGGATGGATGGATGGACAAAGACTACTCTAGTACTGGGTAACTAATGAGAAAATTTGATTCAATTTTTACAAAAATAAGCTATCAGACTCCATATTCACCTGATCTAGCAAAGAAGAATCTGAAGATATCAAAACAATAATACTTGTTTTGAATGTAATTCAAATTGTGTGCACCTGGTACATTAATTTTTAAGCTCTTAACAAGCTACTATCCACCCCTGGTTATATATAACAGTCAGTCAAACAGGTGCTTTAAGTGCTCATGTTTATGCATGTGGCCAATTCAGAGAAACTTGCAAATGAGAATGCATTTAATATCAAAGCTTATGGTAAGCTACTTAAGTGGAAGATCGTTAGTCATGTTTTGTTAGAGGAGACCGGTGACATTGAGGGAGGCACAGAAAGGGATGCAGTAGAGGAAGGAAGTTGAAGGTTGGTGTTGGAGGAGTTTCTGATAGACAGGGGCAACCCAGTTCTGATTCCGCTTTGGAAGGTTGTTCAGATGAGTGGAGACTTAATTATCTTGATCCTGGTGTAGCGAGCACAGCTGGCTTACACAAAATACTATTATTATAGAAAGACCCAGTGCAGGTTTGGTTAGTCCATTCTTTAGATTTCATGCTCGTCTTTTCTAAAGAAGTGTAGATCAAAAAAAGGAAAAATATAACTTTACAGGGATTCTTCCTGTTGTGGTTTAACAACAAAAGTGGGTTTGAAAGAACCACAGTTCAGGTTTGATCGATCTAGTATTTTGGATTCATAGCGATATGTCCTACTGTAGCAGCAGCAAGGAAAGAATGTCCATGCTAACACCAGAACTCACTGGCAAATCTTTACATGGAAATACTGTAACTCTTCACCAGAAGTAGTCTAATGTTAGTAACTGAACAGTAAATTTCTTCACAGCTTTGCCTTTTTAATATCACAGGATCTGGTAACTACAAGATCTGAACCTGTTATCTGATATTCATGTCACCCAAAGTCATACAATTCAGTCTCTGAAGTGCAGAGGAAGAGATGTAAAAACAGTGACCATGTCTGCATTATCCAAGTTTGGATGCGCTGATGCGTTGCTGCAGAAAATGTAGGAGCTTAGTGAGATACCAAGAGTTAGATAAAGATAACAAGTCACGATTCCATAGAAAAAAAAGAGAGAATCTCATATTAGGATCCACTTTCCTAATTCAACAGAAAGGAGATAAATCACGGTGTAATAAAGCAAGCTGAGATGGAGCAGTGATTTCTACCACCAACAGGGATGATGAGAGGAGCTGAAAGTGCAGACTGGAAAATGTGGCGCTACATTACCTGGGAACACAGTGTCACAGTAATAGAAGGATAATCACTCATCTGTTCAACAGCATCAGACAGACTGTTTTTTTTTAATCTATCTGCATTAATTAGTTGATTCACTGAAACAAATAAAATATTGTAAAGATTGTAAAGATTAAGTGGGCGTTTCTTTACATTTTCGTGTTTGTTTAAGGGACTAGAACACATACAGTTTTTTTGTGATGTTTGATGCAATTCAGCAACATTGCCAGATCACTGGTGTTTTAAGGTTTTGCCGAATGATGGACCTGATGCTGGTGAGTCTGAAACCAGGAAAACAACATGCAACACAAGAGCACACTCGACAGACTCTAATTAGCTCCGGCCATGAATATTTAAACGTACTGTTCTAAGCAAACAAAGCCGCTCATGTTCACCGGTTGGCTCTAGTGATTTAGAGCAGTTTCAATTGGAAAGAAGCAATTTCTTGTTGTTTTTTATTAGCCTCCCAAACATGAGACATAGACTCAGCCAAGTAAAATGCCAGATACAGCAACATGATGAAACTCAAGCATTTTATCACATTAAAAAAAAAACTTCTATGAGATCACAGACCTTTTTATGTGATTAAAAATGCAAATGCTTGTGATTTTTACAAATATGTACTGTGAATGTGAAGATGAAGACCATTGTTGGTAGACAGCCATTTTTACAGCTTTCCAAAAGTCATGCTTAGATCACGGTGAACCAAGGGAGGGAAAAATCATCTGCCTTATCTTCTTAAAAGAGTAATCTTATGTGGGGGGGGTGGCTTTCTTTAGTAGAAAAATGGAAGCTGGTTTAGTTGACTGGAGGATTGATGAAGACAGGTTTTCATGAAGGAAAGAGGCTTCAAAATAACCTCACATCCGGATCAATGTTTACCGTACAAAAGGACAGAAACCCTAAACACAAACGTGCTGGAATAGAAGAGTTTAAATCAAACTATAGTAGGGTTTAAAAATACATTTGCAATACAATTGATACCAGTAAGTCACGCTTTTTTCCATCTTTTTGCCATTTTTGTACGTGTTTCAAAAAAGGGAGGGGAGCGGCCATGAGGTATTTGTTTGGTCTTAGGTCAGAAAAAGGAACCGTAAAGTGTTTAAATGAAGCAGAGAAATACCATGTTTTTACCAGTATATACCAGTAAATACTGACAGCAACATAAATATTGGATATTGTTATGAGCACAACTTTTTATATCAAAGCATCCCTAGTTTAAAAAGTCCAAGCATTCAACAAACTTTCACAGATGCTTTCCATCCAAAGAGGCAAAGAACAGCTGAAGCTGCTGAACATCTTCAGTTGTAGGAAACATTGATAGCCTGTTCAATTCATTTCAATTCAATTATACTTTATTAATCCCAGAAGGGAAATTCAGTTTCAGTACAGCCCGTCCAAGAGGGGAGGAAAAAAAATAATCTTATTTCATACTTGATCCATAGCAGGGTAGTTTGAGATTGCAAAAAAAAACTCAGCAGGGTGGGACACAATGTCTACGGCTTTGCTACCATAAGAGGGGCTGGCCTTCATTAAAGGCGCTGCCTATATTCTTTTATATTTCACTTTGTCAATCACACAAAATTAGAAGTAAAAACAACTAAAAAACTAAAGATATAGCTTATAACTCGCTAAAATGTGGAATAGGTCGTGACTTTTGCAAAGCACTGCATAAGCTTCCCAAATGAGGTGTCTTAGAAATACGGTGAGAAGCTGCATCATCCAGGGGACACTCAGCATGCCTCCATATGGAAGTTTTCTGGGCATTTCCAGATGGGAGGAGAGTCCTGAGGAGGCCTAGATTATGATGGAGTGACTACTTATTCCATAAGGCCTGATGATACTTATTAGATCCTCAGGTGGGGCTGAAGGGATGGGGATGTCCACATAGATGTCCCGTATAACCCATTTACTTTGGCAGCCTTGGGAGAAGAAGAACATGAATGGATGAAGTTAAAACCTCAACAATAGGGTGAAACAGGTTCATTTTCTAACACTATCTTTGTCTAAGGTCTCTTAACCAAATATTAAGCTCAGACTGTGAAAACGACAAAGCAAGGGCTGCGATGTCTGATGCCTTGAGAATAATGACAGAATGGAAGGCACCTAGAATTTATGTCTAAAATAATCTCATTGGACTATGATGGCTTTAGCTTTGACCGGGATTACTAGTGGCTTAAAAACCAGACCACAGACATGGCAATAGTAAAAGCTGAAAGCAGTCAGTGTGCTAAATGGAGCAGGGCTACAGCCTGATCTGTTGGCCTCTACTGAAAACATTTCAGGTCAATAAGATTTGCCTCAGTTCACAGAGAGAATCAAATCAGCAGCATTCAGAAAAGCTGGATCCTATATATATGTTGCATTAGAAAATAGCTTTGTTTAAAAGCGTTTAACACAATCAAAACACCCCAAAAGCAACTGTGACTCAACACACGTTTAAGTAGGCCAAGGAATGGGCTTTAGTCACAGCCTCCTGCAGCGATCTGAGCTTCACGAGTTCTCACCCCCGCGGTTTCATCAGAGGTAAAACTTTCTCCCTGGTTGGGGGACTCACCAGCGTGTCAAAGCAATGAGCTGTGTGGACGAGTGGGGCTGATGGGAATGTCAGCCCATCAAAACTGGAGGAGAAAGGGATGAGGGAAGGCGGTGGCGTGTTAGAGCTTAGCGAGACGTGTCCTTATCTCCCACTCCTTTCTCTTTGTGACAGCGCCTGAGGACAACAGAGTCACACTGGGATGTGGATTCTGAAGGAGTCCAAGATGGCCTGGGGGAACTGTGTGAAGGATTTCCTTTATCATAAAAAAAACTTCCCCAACAGCCAACCAGAAGGTGACTGTTCAGAAAACTTGGCTGGGACGAGCTTGTGTTGACCCAGATGTGCTCCATTGTTACTGGGTCACTCATATGAAATCAGGGAGGTCAGGGAAATGTGTGGCCTTCTTCCTCACCTAATGCTTAACCCATAAATGACAAGATACTAAACGAGTCTAAATTCAAACATCTAACCACTTCTCACCAAGGGTTAGGTAGGCCATTTGGGAAATCGTGTTGAATTTTGTAGTCTACTGTCCTACTTTAGTCTTTTCTTACAATGCTTACCTGAGAGCCAAAGGCCACTAGACGGGTGTTGAGTATTGCAGTGCCCCTAACCAACTAAAAAATATGTAATTCAAAGAGTATGTAGAAGGTCCTGCTTGGTGTACCCAAAGCCAATCTATAATCACCCTAACTGGTTGGAAACAACTTGTTGATGTCTCAGCTCTGTTTGTGATTCAATGTGAACAGAGAAAGGTAGATGGGTAGGTTTAAAAAGTATATTACATGGGGATTGGTAAAGGTTCAGGTGCTTTTGTGATGATCTGAATATTACTGCAGTAATGCAATCAGTTTTCTTGCTATTAGCGAGAATTAAAACAATTAAAAACCTGCCTGATAGTGTCTCGTGACAAACTGTCACTGTGTTATAATGTGAATACCTCCAACATACAGGCTCTGTATATTTTTAGCTCTTAACTCATGGGTTACGACTGCAATCGTCAGTGATCGAACCCTGATTTGGGAATGGTTGGAAAGCACACAATGATGCGAGTGGGTGCCGAAGCCTAGAGACTTCTGACACTTCAATTAGTGGGTACTTGCAGTGTGATCTCTAGAATAAAAGACGTTGTACAGTCCTAATTACTACTTTAGGGACAGGGACGGTCGCAGTGTGTAATTTGAGGATTTTACTTTATGCCATGTATGTACAGACGGTGTCATCCAGTGTTCGCCTCTCTCCAACTGTTTAACAGAATTTGCCAAATCCATTTCGGAAATTGGAATGACGCCCGGCAGTGATGCTGCTCACCATAATGGGACTATTGGAACCGGAAAACTCTCCCATGACCCCTCATGATCCTGAATCATGTATGATGTAATGTATACTTGGTATGGGTAGAAGGCTATGGAGCTTTGCAACATGAAGTCATGGGATTTTGAAACAACAGATCTTTCTAGCATATCCAGTAGAACACTAAGGTGGGATCTGTTTACTGATTAGGTCGTTTCTAAAGGAATTGGGTTATAATTGCTTTTATTCAGAAGTGTCAGGGTCGAAAACAGATGCATGCCATCCTTTGAAGATTTTTATTTATAAAAATCACTATGTTTATGATGTTTATTTTTATTTGTACTGTGAACAACCATTCTGAGTGTCAAAGAGCTGTCAATAACTTAATTCTATCTAAAAACATCAGAAAACTACTATCACTTTTCACAAACTAAAGATAAAACCTCTGTTTTAAAAAAAGAAAGACTCATGGACAGATTATAATACAGCCAGGCTGTTGTTATATATGTTTCTCTTACTGTTATGACAGCAGAGCACTAAGAGCTCTCAGGCTTTTGAGATTTTGTGGGAGCAATAACTTTCCAAACCGCCTTACTTTACCAAGAGGATAGAATACATAAGAGGGAGGGAGACCTGCTAAAGCAGGAATTAATATTTCATTTGGGGTGAAAGGGATTACAAAACTGAAAATAAAAGCCGCCACAAGGAACAGCAGGCAGTCGCCATGTGATAGACTTGGTTGCCTATAAACTGTTTTAGTGTTAAAGACAGACAATCTAAACTGAATTGATCAAACAATCTTAAATTGTTTAAGTTTAAACACTTGATATTTTTGTATTACTGTCTGAGTACTATATCACTCTGCACAGAGGTGACAGCGAAAGGATGGCTGTTTTAATACTCCCAGGTCTTGGATTCCTCCATGCATACACAGCCGGCCATCCTTTAGTCAGCTGTTGTGTGGGCAGTGGGTTTCTGAGTTATTTATAGCGACTCTGGACAGCTGCTTCTCACAGCCAAGTTGTGTTGTCAGCATAAATCAGTCCTTAGGTCACAAATATCCAATACTTGGGTCCTCACAGGATCAGTGGTCTGAGGAAAAAAAAATATTGATTTCTGACAAACAAATTTTTACTTCTACTAAAATGTCTTAGGATCGTATCTCTTATTGTCTCATTAGGACACAGTTCTGGTCAGTTTGATGGTTTTTGTCACTTAAGACCAAGAACATGTAGATTTATTGCACTAAACCAACATTTGCTGACAATGCAGTAAGAGGAAAGAGATAAAATTAGGGTTACTTTTATATGTACCAGAATTTGTTTGTTTACGTTAAATCATATTTTACTATGTTTTAGTAGCTAAATGCATCATTGTAAGAGAGAGAGAGTGAAAGAGGGGGCGATTCTCCATGCTGGGCATGAACACAGCATTGCACACACAACAGTGCGATGGATAAGTAGCAGCTGGTACAGTAAACAAAGCAAGCATGGATAAAAGAAAGCACTCAAAAACATGGCCCCCCTTTTCATAATGTGATGCAGATTAGAGTCGCCGCAATATTTGTGATGCAAAGTACAAGGCCAGTGGCAGGAATACATCCAATCTGAAGAAGCACACGATTTTTCTGAAGGAGGAAGATTTCACAATTTTCAGCAGCCTAAATCTACGGCCGCAACTCCTCCATTTGGCACCGCTAGCACACCTGATATCTGTTAGCCACTAATAATTTGCAGTCAGCAACTTGATGAAAGAAATGTTTGAAACATTTGGTGACGGCACCGACATTAAGGTAGCTGCATTGTCATCTTCACCTGCTCCATGTAAGAAAGTACAGTGTTTAAGATGATGTTAGCATGACACAGAAAATTGGTGTCGAGCTAAAGCAAATCCAAGTAGATGGAAAGCATACAAATCATGTTAAACAGTAACAAAATGCACTGACTTGGTACTAATGGAAAAATGGCTGGGAAGAAATGAAGACTAAAGGTAAAAATAACATATTTAATAAGTAAGATGCTATTTCAGTATTTAGGATTATTTGAATGTATCCCTGTCCAGTGTGCAATGATTATCAAATACAAAACTACATTTACTTTTAAGAATTGGAAGCGTTTATCAGTATCACTCTGACCCATTCCAATAAATTAGCACTTCAAACCAGAAGCTCTGGAGATCTTCGTGTGATTTATTGCTCATTATGAACCGATAAAAATAAGCAGCAGAAACATCTGTTGAAAAACTATGGTGAAACACATATAGCAGTCCTTGAGCCACAAAATACAGATGTTACAGAATATTCGAGTTTCCACCTGTCCCTGAAACTAGTGAACCATTCTTTATTAGGCAGTTAAATCCTGCGTCCTGTATTGAACCGCTAACTAACGCAATATATCTTGTTTTTTTGGTAAATGTCTAATACACGTTTGTCGCACAAACATAAACACAAATTCAAAACAAATCGCAGGAACCATTAAAGCTGACTAAATGGTCCTGGTGGGTTCTAAGCAGGACCTCCTCAGCTTCACATCAGCTGCTGTCTCGGCTGCCTAGAGACGGACTCCCATCAGCTACTCTCCTCTCTGTCACCCTTGTTTACACCCGATTCTCCACCACTCCCTAAGAAGGAGACGGTTTATAAAATACAGACGTGAGTGGGTAGAAGTAAATCCTCAGTTAAACGGCATCAGTGGGGACAAGTACGGGGAAAATGATAAAATGTGCTCTTGGCAAATTTTTACAGACACATAAACATGGAAACACGTAAACAGTAGAAACACTACAGACACAAAAATGCAGAGACCCTAAACATCTGCTGAGACTGATATTGTTTGGAAAAGTAGGATTTTTCTTGTTTTGTTTATGTGGAATTTATGATCATTTTCTTAAAAAAGGATGAAGGAGTTATCTGATGATACTGCCACCTGTGGCCAAAACACAGAACTGCAGCACTCCTTTGCTTGTTCTCGTAGCTCGCGCTCATTTTTGAATGTTTTTGAATTACTTTTTACTTTTTCTGAGTTGAAGTGCAAGCAGATTGCTTCTGAGTATCCACAAAACACCTCTTGAATATAACCTTTAGATGTTTAACATGGGCATGCTTGACATCAAATCCTCAGAACAGTGCAGGAACTTCAGACCCAGACTACAGACTTCTAGATGCATCGGCGGTGAACTACTGAGCTGTCAGTCTGCTCAACAAATGTTTTAACTGTAAAGGGTCAAATAAAAAGGCTATTGTAAACATAATTTTCAGTAAAAACATTCAAAATGTATCTTTAATAACATGTATATTAGGAATTATAAACTACTATTTAAAGTGCAAATTATGCTAAAAGTAAGAAAATGATAAAGCAAAACATATATTGCCAGAGAGGCTTCAGTTATCAACAAAGTTTGATGCCATGGATTGGTTTCCTCATAGAGCAGTTGTTGAAAGAAGACAATATTTAATATTTATTACATATTAAAAATGTTCCTAATTACACACTTCACACAAACTGACCATGATAGTACCGTGTGGTAAATTATACAGTAGACATATAACATTAAGTAGTTATAACAGTGCATCTTTTGGAATTTATTCACTGTTTGCCATATTACTTTATGTGAAGTAGTGTTTTACAATAAATTATCCATTGCTAATATAATTCAGGTATAGACTGGAAATAATAAATAAGGTTCATTAATTCTAGTTATACAGAAAACTGATCTAAAATCTTTATCAGTAGTTTGGTTTACAAACATCTGATTGTATAATCGACTCAAATCTCTCATCAGTTCAGCTGAAGAAATACAAAACTGAATGGTTTTCATATTTTATCTTTTCCAAACATTATTATTGAAAGAATTTAACGGATATCTTTTTTTTGCTCCAAAAGCAAATCATCTACCTCCAGGTAGATTACCTTATAACTGGCAGTGGTTATGTAACCTCGCTATGAAACAACCCTTCATGAATCCACTGCTTAACAAATGGATGTCAATTACTCTTACCAGCTCTAGTCGTTTGCTTCTCATTGAGCCAATCTTTCCCGTAAAGGCAAATGGCAAATACAGGCTAACAGAGTGGAAATGAAGGGACCCTTCTAAGCAGCACAATCAGGGATTTTTTTATTGCACATTAGACGGATGATCACTATCCTCTTGCCGCTTTACAAAGAATCAGTTGGGTTGCAGAAAATCTCTGCTACTGTAGCAAATTTACATTTCTGAGGCCCAGCATAAAAACCCATAAAGTAGATTAGAATATATAGCAATGCAGTAAAACTGAAGCAGGTCCCCACAGGATGGGGACAGTTCAGTGAAAGGGGAGTTGGAGGGGGGGGGATCTGTGACGTATAGCCCATTGATTCTGGGTGCTGATGCACCACTTCCTCTGCTAAATTTAGAGCAAGAGGGTTCCCCTCTGCTATACTGAGCTCGCCCACTGCTCCGCATTCTGCTGCAGAGCGGCGCACTAAAGCAGGACAATACATACAACAGGCCAACTGTGTATCACAACAGAAATAAGAAGAGCAAATTGGTGTCAGGAGTGTAACATATCTATTTTAACAGACTTGGCATTTGCTATAGTTTAAATGAACTCATTGCAACATCTGTTAAGGATTGCTGCAAAGTTAAACCACTTGATACGTTTAGCTGGGCTTCCTAAGGCAGAAAACTTTTTTTCTTTTTTTTTTGGCAGTGTCCTGTCTGGCGATGTGGCAATAAGAATAATTATCTTGGTGCCAAATAGAGAAAACTTTTTACCAACTGGCCTTTATAATCAGATCATTTCGATTGATTGTACTATTTTTAGAAATGTTATATTTCTGTGTGATAATGAAATAAATCAATAAATCAACCAAAATCCTATTGAGTAAATGTAAAATAATGAAGCCTTTCTGCTTTATAAACAGCTGTGATTTTGGACTATATAAATAATTCAAACTGCTTTCAAATTAACTGAACCTGGATGAAATCAATCTTGATCTATGCTTTTTAATCCCAATAGGTATTCTTATTGTATTCTTCCATCAGTAACACACTAATATTTTCTACGGCACTCTAAAAACTCCTCAGGGTTCACCTGGATTAAGACTGTATACAGAACTCCTTTATTTCTCAGGAATGTTTATGGTTAAGGTGGATTTTGCAGTTATGCAAAACTAAAACCGCAAGGAAAATGATGTCATGTAACAATCCTCAGTTGTGTAACATGCTTTGCTCCGAGGTAACAGGAATTAAAGAGCGATAAGAACTCCAGCTGTAGTCTTTATGGAGTCACTCTGATCTAACTCTGCACCCATGGCATCCTGCACTGCAGCAGTCTAATCATACAATGAAACAATAGAAGAGGTCAAATTTAAAAAAGCGATTTTGAGTACATTAGTTTAGTTTTATGGGGAAGTCCCCCAGAGTTAACAATCCAGTTTACTCTACCAAGGTTCCCAGGCCTTTGGAAAAGAACCAGGCCCACAGCATCATAACTCCTCCACCGTGCTAAACCTGGTGAAATGTTCTCTCATAAGTTCCTCCTTAGTTGAATTTCTTTTTAAAATGTTTCATTGCTAGAAGCTTAAAAACAAACAAGTTAAACTTCTAGGGGAGTTTATGTTTGTGATGGTAGAACAGAAGGGCCGTTGCAACCCAGCAGCTGGTGGGAATGCAGACAAGAGCTTAGTTAAAAGCCTTTATACAGAGAATGATCAAATTCCCCTGAAACAGCCCACCGACAGTACGGCCACACCTCTAATCAAAAACAATTAGGAGAGCCCAGCCCTACCGTTCAACCAGTAACAAACCAAACTGCTTGCAAAATATCTCAATCTTTCAGTGTTTTTCAGGAAACATGGCAAAGACAAGTTTTGTTCCACAGAGTCACTTAGTATTATATCCCAACCACTATTGGTTAAGGAACTTTAAAGTACAAATTTGAAAATGTAATATTTCTTTGATATCTATTTTGAAGTATTTGTAGAGGGTAGCAATATGTCAGCCATGAGTGATTTCATACATACAGTTCATGAGTGAGTCTGAATAATCAACTTTTAGAAGCATTGTGATTCAGACATGGACGATCAATTTCCAGGTATAAAAACAGTTACTTTCACATTTATTGATAGTCTAGTTGTGAGACTCAGAAGCTCTTCTCTGTGGATGGTATACAGGGAGAATTTTCACCAAAGAGAAAAAAGACTTGGACTAGATCCACCCAGTAACCAGGCTATGTAAAAGTAAAATAAATATCTCAAAACACAACAGACCCGAGGAACCAGATTACAAGGTTCAAATCCGAAACAGAAGAAAAGAAGCTGCTTGTTCCTTCCATCATCAACCAGAGGACTGTATGGGAAACTGATGCTAAGCTTTCTTTTAACTCAGACATCAACAGCAAATGATAGAGTTTCTATGTCTACTTCAAAGGATTTGCACCCGGTTGCTATAAAAGAAAAAATATTAATCAAAGTAAAACTCAAACAACACATTTTCTTTTTAACAATAAATAGCAACTTTAGTTATGGTTAAATGAAGTTAATATTTTAATAGCAAATTAAAATGTGAAAGCAATTACTTTATGAAGCTTTTCTTTTTCTAAGTTGCATTAAGATAACAGGTTTCATCTTCAAAAACAAGGCATTTTACAAGCTGATGGGGGGGTCCAACATCACAGCTAGATGAGCAAAACCAATCGAATCACTAGAAGCTGCTTATCTCAGAGAAAACTACATCAATAAGTAGCAAGCAAACAGCATGGGATGAACGCCCTGTCTGCCTTTCAGTGTACTGAAAACAATTCAAAGAAAGAACAGAAGATTCATCTTCTTCCTACTGAGATTGTTCTGTTCCTGGAGCTGCACAAACAGATGTGCCGCCAAAGGCCCCAGCTCTGCTGCTTCAGGAACCTCAAACAGGACAATTAGTCCCAACCACCTCCGCAAACATGGCTCGGCTCTGTCAATGTGACAGAATCAGCATGATTCATGCAGAGATTACTTAACCTCTGGGGCAGAATAGATGTTTAGAGAGCTGCTTTTGTTGCTGGTCTGCAGGAGGGACTCATCATGTCCTCAGAACACAAACAAAACACGCTGCCGTTCCCCAAAACAATAACATGCCAAACCTCGGTTCATGGGAATGCCTCAGTCCTGCAGTCCATCAGAGGGCAGAACCAGAAAGAGAAACACTTTGATTTCTCTCTATCTCTATGGGACATCTACTCCTCCGATTATCTGAGCAAATGTCGATTCCACAGCCTTGTTCATTTAAAAATGCCAAAACAATAACATCCCATTATTTCGAATGTGGACACTTCAGAAGAAAATTAAGTGGTTAAAAAATCACAGCACTTAGTTCCCTGAAGATACACAGAGAAATCATCTGGAATGGACCAATTCTTGGCTACCGGTTAAGAGTCATCAGCACCATTCGGTGTGAACGCTGTTAGTGAGTGAAGAAATGAATCAGACACAATAACGCCTATAAAAAGTCATTGCAAGTTAATTCAAGAGAAATGGAATTTCCTGACATCTTCAGCAACATTTGCTGATAAAAGCAAAGCTTAGAGGAGGACAGAAAAGTTGCTCTTTTTCATCCTTTTAAGCTTTTATCCTCCATCTGTTATGGATCATCCCAGATTTAGAATTGCTGGAAATCTTTTGAAAATCTCAGAGTTCAGACAAGGGTGAAGATTAGAGGTCATTAAATGAGATGCATTCCAATTACAAATGAAATCAGATTAGCAGAGATTATCATAGGTGACATTTTTTACATAAAACTGATAATATTATATTATTATATCATTGTATTAATGCAAAAACTCCAACTGCACAGTGTCTGAATATGAACAGGTGATCAGATTTTTTTTTTTTTTTTTTTTACTAATTACATCTCTGTGATTTGATATATGCATGTTATATTGTGTTATATTATTGCATTATTTTTATTATAGACTTTCACCAATATTGCAAAGTGACAGATGACAGATTTTGTGATATTGGT
Source organism: Jordanella pulchra (assembly GCA_034780135.1). Classification (NCBI taxonomy): domain Eukaryota; kingdom Metazoa; phylum Chordata; class Actinopteri; order Cyprinodontiformes; family Cyprinodontidae; genus Jordanella; species Jordanella pulchra. The sequence goes on from JAUZNJ010006738.1 coordinate 54,196, forward strand.
AAACATTGTATTGTCATCTAAACAAATTGCTATATGATAATTAAACTACTAGTTAAAGGAATACAAAATAAAAAAGTAAAACGGAAACTGAACCAAAGCATCATGAAAAACAATCAGAAAACAAAATAAAAAACTTATAGGAAACGAGCATAAAATTAAGATTAAAAGGCCAGAAAAAAACAGCAGTTACAGTTTAAGGATTTTTGAAGGATATTATATTTCATCTCACAGGATAACATAAAAAAAATTAGTGACATTATCTTTTGTATGTTTGTCTTTTTTTGCAGGTTAGCACATCTAGATCCAGATTCTGCTTGTTTTAAATTTTGTGGATTTTATGGTTGACTCTGATGGATAAATTATGCTTTAGATTACTATAGAGTGACCAAATATCTTAAACGCTGCTTATTTAAAACAGCATTTATTTTGTTTTAAGACCCAAAAAGAACAAGTTTTTACTTTTGAAATAACTGCATTCGAACTTGAAAGTAAAAACAGCTCAGGATTGAATCTGCTGCATCTTAACCGTTCTTTAGTTGCAACGTTTATTCCCTGAATGATGAAACCTGTGTGGGTATAAGCAGTGCATCTGGTGAGATTGGAAGAAAGGCTTTGTCCATTATTGGTTACCATCGTCAGTGAAGGTAGCAGAGCCAGAGGAGTCAACCATTCACAGCCAGCCCACACATTTCTTCTAATGAGCTTTGACTCATGAGCTCTGACTGATTTTCTTCAGGGTTTTGGCTTTCTAACAATGTATTTTAGGCTCACAGTAATGCATACAGATCAACAGAAAGCTGAAAAGAAAACGTTACTGTCAAAGAAAACAGTCTATAGACTCAAAGTTTTGTCCTTTCTTTCAAATAGCTGATCCTAGAGTTTGACTCAAATAATTCCAGTCCTGAAGAGCTACCGTTCTGCAACTTTTAGATGCATCTTTTCTCCAACACACCTGAATCTACCAGCTGGATTCCCATGTCATTCATCTAAGCAGAGGCCTGTTAATTAACCACTCTGATGAGTCAGATGTGTTGGGGAAAGAGCGCACCTAACAGTTGCTCGATGGTAGCTCTCCAGGACTGGACTTGAGCATCTCTGTTCTAAACTTTTCCATTATAGCTCTAGTTGAGGGTACAATAGGTCAGAGGGCAGAGAGGTGATCCTAAGTCCAAGGGTCAAGCCTTTTGGAGTCTAGGACAGATCTTTAAAGATTAGACCAGGTTCCCTGTTTTTGTCAAAGAACAGTCTCTGAATACAATGATTGTTGTGTTCACGGACTCTTTTACACCATGAACTTTTGTATTTATATTTTGTGTCCTCTGATGAGGAACTCTTCCCCTTGATGTTTGTTGTGTGTCAATAAAGCTTAAACCTTAGCACTCTTCTTGCAGCTCTTCCACAAAGGACAGATATGTTGAGTGAAATCCTGTCAACCTGTTGGCTGCTTCTCTGAATAACAGCTTTTTTGTCTGAACTTATTTTATAATGTCAGATTAAACAAGGCTTTATGGGGCTAACTTGGTTTAAAGAACATATTGTTTTTTAGTTTAAAAATCAATGTTTGTTTTAGAAATTAATCCCAACAAAATCCAACCAGGGGACGGTGATGGTGGGCATCGTCTTTTGTTTGTTTTGCATTTCTCAAAGTAATGAATGTGGAAACCAAAACAACGTAGGAACAAAATACTGAAAAATGGAAGCAGCATTTCTAATGTTTGAGACATTAAAACAGAGTAAAGGCAGGTACTTTATTTGGCACTTCAGAAAAAAAAAAATCTATTACTGTGTTTGCATAAAAAGGCATGAAGCTTAAGTGAGTTCCCTGTTATGCAATTTTAAAAAAAAACTGTTTGCTGTTTTAACATTTTGAGAATCACTGACTTGAACTTGACTTGTTAGGAGTTATGTGACTCTTTTTTAGCTAGAAAACTAGTCAGTGCAGTGAGGTAAGCCAGTAGGAGCCTGTTTATGTCCCCTCTGACCTCGGTCCCAGGATAACGCTGTGTACAATCTGTCCACATCCTCCTGTCACATCGCCCCTTTTGACACAAAATTGATCTCTTCCTGTTTGTATTACACAAGACTGATCAGCGGCTCACTTTACATAAGCTGCCTTTGGGATCACAGTGTGTCATATAATACACCATCCAGATCTGAGGCCAGGCTTTAGGTGGACAAACACCATCTAACAGGCTGGGGTCCAAACTTTAGTATCTTACTCTTATTAGGTGTAATGTGACCCAATATTGAAACCCTACTGGTCATTCAAAAGAGATGCAACAACTAAAACTTAGTGGGACCAGATTTTGATCTTCAGGTCTTATAAAGTTTTAACCTGATCTCTGATCAGCTGTAAGGTGTGTAGAGAGTAATGTTGCATTGCTCCTCCCTGAACTGCTGCTCTGCACTGCAAGACAGCTGGATAAAAGAAGCCCATTACATGCTAGCATTTACGCTTACAAAGACAGGTGGTTGGGTAAACCCTGGACGGGTCCCTATCGCACGGCAGCAGAGACTTATAACAGTGCACACACAAACTTACACCTAAAGACAATTTAGAGAGACCAATTAACCTTATCAGACATGATTTTGGACAGCGGGAGGAAGCCAGAGTAACCAGAGAGAACCAATTGTAGGCACTGGGAGAACATGCTAACTTCATGCAGAGATCCCAGGCCGGCAATTGAATCCAAAAACCTTCTTAAAGCAAGACAAGTGCTACAAACAGTGAAACTGTGCAGCTTATTCAAAATCAAAAGGTCAAAAATCACATATAAAACCTGGAAATGCTGACTTTATTATCTCCATCTGATGTCCTTCTGACCCGCAGTCTGCGAAGCAGCTACTGTCTAAATTACAGCCTCCAGTTGAGGATTTATCTCTAACTCCTCACAGCATCTGCAGGCCTAAAATAATTTAATACAACACCACTGTGCTTCATACGGAGAACGAAAAGGGAATCCTGATGGGAAAAAATAAAAATCTCTCTTGGAGGCTCAGCATATAAACAAACATCAAATAATGATAATAACATCAATAATTTCATTGTTTCATAACCCTTTGGTTTATTAAGTCTGTTCAAATCCTGATGTTTTAACTAACATAAGGTTATCTAACATGTATAACTCCAACCAGCCTATTATTACTTACTTAACACCTGCCTTTGTGCTGCTACAGCCAGGCTAAACTAGATCGCGACCTGCAGTCGTCACTTCTGTACTTCAGGCTGCTTCTGAAAAGAGCAGCTTTTGTTTAAAACATCGAAAAAAAAGTTAACCTACTTTTAAAACACTGTTTTTAATCAGGGTTTCATTTGGAAGGCCTGCTGAATATTATTGAGTAAGATCCCTAAGTTTCAGATTGCACCCTGAAAGGTGAATACAAATTAAACTGGACTGTACAACTGCAGTGAGATCCATCGACTCATAATGAACAAGGAGATGCATGAATTATGGAACGTGAAATGTTGGAAAAGGTAAAAGCAACAAAAGCAAATATAAATCTGCTAAGTTAAGAAAGCTCCTGTTTTACAGTTCGGTCCATATTTTCCCTTTTAAGGAAGGCCAAGAAGAAGAAGCTAATGCTAACTAGAACCAGACAATATTTCAGTATCAATATATATCACGATATGGTTGAATATTGGTGACATGACTTTTGTGTGTATAGACATCTGTTGTGGGCATACTTGGCTTTTATTTTTTTCTATATCGCTATATATCGAAATTATATAGTATCGACCAAAGTAAAGAAATGTATCGTGATAGAAATTTTGATCATATCAGCTCTGAGACTAACTATGATAAAGTTATAGATTTTAACCATAAATCCTTCTATTGTAACTAAACCTTCTCCTTTGACCCCGGATGAGTCAAGCTTGGCCAGAGTCTGCATTATAAAACAAAAAAACACAAACTAATCAGTGCGGCTGTAATCACAGCATTCTGCCTGACAGGACCACAAATCCGATTACAATGTTCTGCATTTAACCTCTGCATTACAGAAAATCCTCTTCCTCACTCCAGGAATAAAAGCAAAGCAGGAGGAAAAACACAGAGGGGCAAAAAGTAAAGGAAAACCCCAAAATCCACAGAAAGGTGCAGAACATTAACAACTAAATTCCCACAGAGCTTAAAAGTGACACAGATATTTGGGAATCTCATGAGTGTTTGACATGAGTGAGAAACTGATGAGGCTGCAGGATTATCCTAAAACGCTGGAATAGACCAGAGCAGCAGCTGCCCAGGGCCTTTCTCTCATTTCTGAACTTTCTTGTTTGATTCCATGCCTGAAACAATGTTCATATCCGACTGTAAAGATAAAAATACAACTTTACATGTATGACATTCAGTCAGCCTGTTTAACAGGCCTCATTTAAAAAGAAGCTCTTATAATAATGTAAACAGTCACTCATCTCGTATTACCTTTCTGTATTTATAATAGTTTTTTAACCCCTTCATCTATTTTTAGGTGAGAACGTTTTGTTCTAAGTTACCTACATAATCAAGAAAACAAAAGGTGAATAGAGATGGAGGGGGTGTGATGATGACATGTGTGCTAAAAGTGGACATTTTAAGCTGTGATCCCCTCAAAGGGAGACAGAAACTTTACTCTAGGTAAAAGCACTGATCAGGTATAGTCATTTAAAATCCAACATATAATCTTTAAAAAAGCATGTTGAAAGCAATCATTTCAAATTAAAATCAAACATTTTACTAAAACTGATGGTGTCCTCTCAGTGCTGTGTGAACATGTTATTGGAATCAATTCTGTTTCAGTAACTTTTCCCTTTTCTTTTAACTAAGTACAATCATTTTACTTTTATGTCTTTTGCACATTGCACCTTTGAGCCTCACTTCTGCCTAAAGAACATTTACTTTTTTGTTTTACTTGAGTGGATTATCTCATTATTTAACTGAAGTCTCTCCTGGTCTATTGTTCAGGTATTAAAATCTAATCTGACTAATCTGACGCCTGCAGAAGCATTGCTGAAGGAACAGCTGATTTTTCTGTCACTAAATCAGCCTTGTTGAACTGAAAGCTAAAGGTGTTTTTGAACCGGGCCGTCATAAGAACAATGATCTCTGAAAAAGCAGCAAATCCACGATGGCGAGCTAAGAAAACAAGTCTTTATAAAACCAAAGAGACGTTGATTTTCATGAGTACATCAGCGCTACGAGGGGAAGACATAGGCAGGTACAATGTGGACAAACGGTGATGTCATGTGAATGAGCAGACATACATGAGGTAGAGCATGATGAGAGGGGTGGGGGTCTGACGGGGGAGGCTGCTGGTGTGCTGATCTGGGTCCACACACAGCGACTCACTTGGCCAGCTTCATCTCTATCTGCTGGCGGATTTCCTGTCGCTCTTGGTCGCTGCGGACTGGGAAGATGTTGCGGTCCTCCAGCTCCTGTTTGCTGGGCCTGTTACGAAGCTTCACTGCCAGGAGCTCTTTCCTCATCCTGCGGGGAAGCGTCCCTGTAGCAGAGGAGCACAAACATGGATAAGGCCCCGATGGTTGTCAGGCTGCAGTTATAGGGACAGCGTGAGGTGGTGAACTGCCTGCACTAAAATAATCCCTCGCCATTTTAGCTGGAAGCTAAAGACAAACTGAACATATCTAAAGCTGAAAGGTCAAACAGTACTTAAATAAGGTGGGACTCACCCTGCACACTTTCTCCCATTTATCTAAGCTCTGTCAAGAGATGTTAAACAGTGCAAAATAAAAGATATTATGAAAACAACAAAGGTGTAAGAGATTAAAGGTCTACCAAGCACTGTGCATGAAAAGAAATCTGATCTGATGGGGCAGTTTATGTTTATCTGATCATTAAACAATGGACTAACATTTACACCTTCAGAGCATTTTAGCTCCATTAGGTTTGATATTTTTACTATTGTTTTATGAGATCATTGTCATGATGACATCACGCCACTGATCCTTGATGATGGTAATTGAATAACATTTTTTTTTAAATCCATGGTCTCTAAAGTAAACATCTAAAATGTTCGAAAAAAATTATCAAATGCCTACTTTATATAGATAGAAATGTAGCTGACAAAAATGAAATTCAAAAAGACACTGAAATTGCCTCTAAAAGTCCAGGTAAGATTTCAGTGTTAAGAGGAAACATACAGGTGTTTTTAAAAGGCCTGTTGGAGGAGCTGCTGCCCAAGTCCAGACCCAGCAGAATCCTCCAGTTTATTATACAGCATTTCATATTTCAGCCACTAGATGTCACTGAAACCTCAGCCAATACCAGAGGAAATGCCTTTTAATCAGAGGAAAGAAATTAGACTTCTGGGATCACTTTAGACAACAGACTGGTGGGGTCTAAGCCCAGTAAAGATAATGTTAGAGAAAGTTGGTTTAATTAAATGAATTCCTCAAATTATAAAAACTGTTGTCTAATCTCATTTGCAATGTTGCCCTATGGTTGGATCCAGTGCTTTAGAAAAACACCTAAACGAACGCGATGGAGATCAAGGTAAGGCAGCTGGTTTGGATCTGAACTTTTCCAAATATACAAATATCCTCAGCAAGCACAGGACATTAGGATGGTCATTGGTGAAATATAAGGCTGAGATTGCACTCCTTTGCTTTTTAGAAATAGCATAGTATACTATAAAGTATCAAATGTTCTGTAAACTAACTCTGCTAGCTGCACTTTACACAGTTTTAATACAAGACTTAAAGACTTATAAAACTTCTTTCATTTTTTCTGAATGTACAAAATGGTACAGATTTCAAAAGAGACTCATTTTTTCTGTTTTTTATGTTTTAAAGCATATGTGTCAATAGGCTCGTGAACAGGAAAATATATCCTGTCCTCAGGCAAAAATATTATATCATAGTGGCCTAAAACTGCTAAATACATAAGTGCAGAAAATCAGCTCGATATAAAAATGAGTTGGATACTCCTGGTTTACAGTGTGTGAATTAATACATTAAATGTATATATTTCTATGTGTTTATATCCCAATTAAATTATCATTTTTTTACATGTTCAGCTTGAAGCCTTCTCTGACATGTGGACGTATACGGTTCATTAATTCTACCCTCTGCCCAGACATCATTATCAGATTGTGTTGGACAAAATAAGTTGGCCCATCTCTATTAACAATGCTTTTAAATAACACAGCTGTATGGGGTTTGATTCGCCACTTTGGGAATCAAACCCTAGATTGTTATGAGTAACAACCAGTGATGCAAAAAAATCTTAGAGAAAATAAATGATATTTATTTATTATAGGTCCTTCAGAAAGCCTTTCGTGTGCAGAGGCTTCCTTAACACTGGTCCTCAGGACCCACTGTCCTGCATGCTTTAGATGTTTCTCTGTCTCAACACACCTGACCTGAAAGAAAAGACGATCAACAGGTTACTGCAGGTGGCCGAGGAGGTCATGGAGTGATCTGAATCAGATGTGCTAGAGTAGAGAGACGTCTAAAACATGAAGGATAGTCACCCCCGAGGACCAGAGTTAACAAACCATGCACTAAACTAGAGCAGACAGTGCTGTTCTGATGAAGTTATGTACAGCTGTCACCTGGCTGTGGGAGACTGTTTCTGCTCAAAGCTGGGACTAAGTAACGGTGGGTTATTTTAAGGTCATGTTTTAGTTGTGAAAACTTATTATTTGGCTGAGTTCCTAAACAAGAGCCTAAGTTTTGGAGTTGGTTGGATTTTATTTTTGGGTCTAAACTACAAACCTGCAAGCCTGCGTTTGTCTTTTACAGTCACTTTACTAATAGGTGAACCTCAGCCTGTTCCCAGGTGGATTGTCGGGGAGATTCATTTTTAAACCTGAGGCAACTCCTACAATAAAACCATTCAATGAAGAGGTCAGTGCCGTAACTAAATATAGAAAACTTGCAACTAATCTCTGTACAGTCATTTCTTAATTTTCTCCACTATTTGATTATTGTCAGATATCATCATTTCTTTACAAAAGCAAAAATTAAAAAGTGGAATTTGGAAATAGTATGTATGTTAGACTTGCTGCAATAAGATGAATGTTTGAATTGATTTTATTAACTGTTCACTTGCAAATAAAAACATACAACGAGTGGTCCGTCTTTGGTTGATCCAAAACAGCTAAATTAGCCGATTTGAATTTTTAGTTAATGCAAATTTCAGTCCAAACAACAAACCCCTTTAATATCAACAAAACACATAGAAGTGATCATATATATAACATTTTAGACTAAATGTTTAAAGTCAGCTGTCATTTATCAAAGATTGGCAAGGTTGGATTTTTTCAGCCACCAGATTTTTGGATCCCACCAGCCAAGTGCTGGAAACGTATGTTTGTTCCATCTGTCCCATGTTGCAGCCCACCAGTCGAACAGTGTTTGACCCAGCCTCAGTTAGACGTACAGGAATTAGGCCACCAGAGCAGATGCTGTTTGGCAACTGGAAGTCTGCTGCTCAACATTGCTTCTAATCTCCCCGTTATTCCCCGGCTGCAGCAGCCATCAGCAGAGATTATGTTGCTCTACTGACATCAGTGTGGTGCATACATTTAGGAGGAAGAGAAACTTCAATACAAGACGTTAGTCTGTTGTCCAGCATCCCTACCGGAGATCACAGAGTCATTCCAGCTGTCCTGGTCGCTCATGTACTGATCCAGGCGACAGTTCTCCTTGTTTTCATCAGACGTCTTCTTGCTGTCTGATTCCCCGAGCGACTCCCTCTCTGTGCTGGATGTCCGCGACAGCCGGCCGTCCAGTCTGCGCTTCGGGGAACAGCGAGCTTCCTTCATCTGGAAACTGGGATCACATGTCACAAGATCATATAGCTTAATTCATTGTTAAAAACTAAACAAACTAAATGAAGAAAAAGAGGCTATATTCATACAATCTATATAAAAGAGAAATGTTCCCTTCTTTTAAGTCAAAGTTAAAAACATATTTGTTTAGAGCTGCCTTTGACTGTTGAAACTATTAACTGAGCTATCATTAGTTTAAGGTTGTGTCCAACTGCTCTATTCGCTTTACTACCTGCTTTTATCATGTTTTTATCTGTTCTTGCTTTTATTCTGCTTGTAGTTTTCTTGTTTTTCTTGTTTAATTCATGTAAAGCACTTTGAATTGCCCTTATAATGAATTGTGCTATAAAAAGTTCAACAATCAACTGAACATTTAACGATGTTAAATAAGGGGACTGACCTCTCCTGCCTATGTTTGGTGGCCAGGGCACGATGCAGTTCCTCGATTATGCAGCTGGGGGGCAATGTTTGGTGAAGGGCCCCAAGGTGTGGAGACCCAGTGGGTGTAGAGATCCTTCCTCTGAGCAGGGATCCATGAGGTTCTTTGGGGAGTGTGAAGTTCCTGGGTAAAGTAGCTGGAGATTTTTTCACTGGTACAGGAGGAGCACCTGAAGAAGCAAACAGTCAGAGACTCTGGACGGGCTGCGTGTCTGTGGTCGCTGCTTTGTCAGGGTTTACTCACCATCTAAGCTGCCCAGTCTAGTGAGCAGTTTGACCGGAAGACTTTGTGGAGGAGGGGTGCTGGCTCGTCTCTGAGGCTTGGCTGCCACCGCTTCCTGTTTCCCCTTGGCGGTCTCAGCGGTTTCCATCGCCTGCTCCTCAATGGGGTCACTGACTGACGTGCTCTCATCTTCTCCGTCTCCATCCTCGCTCCGGCTGGTTTCTCCAACTGTCTTCAGATCCTCAGACACATCTTGAACTAAAATGAAGCAAACATAAAAACAAAAAAGGCTTTGGTGGATCTATTGGCAAAAAGCCTCCCTTTGTTAAACTAAAAGCTGCTCTGCTAAAGAATAATCTAGTAGATGGTGATCTGACCCGTGTATCATACACTCCAACCAATGGCCATCAGAGACAGGAACCAGCCCTCGTTAACAGCAGCTAATTCAACTCCATCAAATAGTTTGTGCCAAACATAGTAGTGTGTGAAACATAGTAGTAGACGCATCATTCTGCAGGGAAGAATGTCTTCAAGAGGGACGGAAAATCTGGTCAAATAGGAAAGATACATGGAGGCAAATATAGAGCGAAACCCTGGTTTAGGTGGAAGTTCACCTTCCAGCGCTACAGCACCCTTAAATAAATAGCAAGAGGTGCTGAGTTTAAGGATTAATGGCTAAAAATATCAGTTTATTTAGACATATAAAAAAACACCAGCTGTAACCGCAGACAAATGTGATTCCAGTTTTTAAAAAATGTATTGCACTCGTCATGAATAATAAAAAGATGTATAAAGCTAAGAATCTGTTTTGTTCCACAAGTTTCTATAATCTACTGTAAAGATGTACAACAAAACTGTAAAAGTTGAAACGGGGGTTTGAATACTTTTGTTAGACATTGCAGAGTGTAATTTTCCTTAATATTTATGTATAAATGTTGATTATTGCAGCCTTAAAGGGTCTCTGATGAAGTGAACTGTACACTTTAACTAAAAGCAACATGAAAGCATCCGTTCAGAGCCTTGTGTTGTCTGTGCTGGATTCTACCTGCTGAGGCTTCCGTATCACTTCCCAGGTCCTCACTGGCACTGGCCAGGGGGGCCACCTGCTCCCCCTCTCTGTCCTCACTGTCTGACTGAGTCGGAGTGTCTGGATCCTCTCCGTTTCCCCCACAAGCGAGATCCGACTCTGGATAGAGCGAACAGAAAGAACAGAGGTGAGTTTGGAACAGTTGGACTTAATGTGGCTGAACAAGTAGGCTGTGATAAACCTGAAACCATTTTTGCAATCATTTTTTTTATTGTGTTAATCTCTGGTCCTGCACCTGTTTCCATCTCCCCAGGGCTTCGCTTGACGTGCTCATCTCTCTTCTGCCGTACAGCTGCCTTCTTCTCTGCTGCTGAACAACACCGACATTCATGAAACAGTCCTAAAAAACTCCTGCAAAACTACAGCTATACGTAAACACAGGCTCCCTTCTCGTTGTTCGTTAAAGCGTAAGGAAACCATAGTCTGTCACAGCACTCACCTCCAGGGGGCTTCGGTTTCTCGCCTTTCTTTTTCCTCCACTTCCATGGCTTGAAGATGCGTCCCAGGCTCGCCAGCTTGCTGTTGCGTCTGACGGGAGGCGTGCGGACTCCTGAGACCAGGCAACCAGAGTGCGGCGGCCTCTGCTGGTCCATTACATCTATGACACAAAACAGCTGTTTTGAAACAGAGCATAGAGTAAAAAGTGAAGGATTTCTGACTCAAGTCAAGGTCTGCACTACTTCTTCAATCGCCCCCTACACAACCTATCGAGTACTACAACCACTATGATCATGTGAGAGAGGGAGATGTGGGTCAGTGGCTGTAAATCGCTTATCCAGGCTCATTTCTAAGAAGACAGAACCTCATTGTTTGTGTTTGGCTCACATGGTTTTGGGGCAAACAGAGTCCTGGGCCATAGAACTACTCACAATGAGATGCTTTGGAAAACGACACGGGGAATAAATAAACTCAGCACCACTGCTTTCTCTCTGTGTCAGCGCATAAGTGTGTGTGGCGTTACGATACAGGAGAGTAAGTCTGATATTGAGCAACCTTACATATATTAAACCATTTATTAATAAAACAAGAGCACTTTTTAAGTGGTGCGTTTTAAATGCATCTTTAAATAATAAAAAGTTGGGTTTCTGTTAGTTAGATAGGTTGAAGAATTAATGTTTCTTAAAATCTTAAACTGTATTATTTATTTTTAGATCCCAAATCCATATCACTTATTGCACAAAAAATCCATTTTTTTCTCAGCTCTTTTACGTTTATAGTTATATTTATAAAGTGTTAACAGTGACATTGCAGCGCCACCTGCACCTCTGTGCTTGTTGTTGTGTACCTCATGAGTCTCCTTCGCTGCCTTCGCTTTTTTTTTTATGTGGTCCTGTGATGGCGTCACGGCGGCACCAACAAGTCTGGTTTATACACTACAGGGATTTTAGAGTGTGCACGTGTACCTGGCCTAAGACATGTTCTCGTTTCATCCAGCCCACGAGACAGAGAGAGCAAGATTCTAGATGGATAACAGGAAGGCTGAAGATTTTACAGCTAATTAACTCAATTTATCCTTTTGAGCTCCACATTATGGATCATGCTGGGTTTGGAAAATTCGGCAGGGTTTTATATATCCTGTTGATCTAAATTCTGAACAGGAATTGCAAACAAAAACTGCTATTTTTGTAATGCTAGTTATGCTAACCGCTATGTGAAAATAATCTAGATCATTTAAAATATGGCCTCTATAATCACCATATTCAAATATCAGTAAATAAACTTAAAAAAAAAAAAAAAAACTACTCCTTGAGATACAATCTCACCCGGTTCTGTTATTAGTAATTAATAACCGCTAATGTTAAGCAAGACAAATGGATGCTACACCTTACTTCTTTGAATAGCTAAGGTTTCCAACCAGCCCTTGAAAATAGGAACTGTCTTGCTTTTTAGGAAAATGGATATGAAGCTGTTAACTTCATAGATTGATTAAACAACCTATTGTTATGTTGTGATGTAAACATTTAATTTTACTTCTATTCTTTTAGGTAACGTTTACCATATTAGCAGAATTGTTTATATTAATAATCACTGTTCCTGTGATAAATAAATAAAAAAATAAGGCGAGTTGTGAATAATCTAAGGACTGCCATGAAGTCACTGAACAAAACGTATCACTAAGGCCAAGATTTAAACCAGACCATGTTCCGACCATCCCTTCTGTCCCTCTGTCTTCTACACCTCAAACATTTTGGTCATTTAGTTTTTTTCTTAATACCAGCTCAACAATATGTAATGTAATGATCTGAGAGGAACAATGAACTGACAGTTTTGGCTGTAATCATCTATGCATGTGTAACAAAAAATATTAGACAGATCCATGCGACACGAGCCCCTCTCTGTGGTCTTTCACATGGATGATTTCTGCTGGGCAGTTATTCTGATGTCACGACAGCTACAGCTGGTTCATCCAGAGGTGAGGCTATAGATAGTGAGAAAACCCAGCAGAGAAACGAATTAATATATGCCATGTTTAGGGGCAGGTATGTTTAACTCAAATTGTAATTCCATATTTTACTTTTGCCTTCTTGGATTTTTCCCAAACACAGATCTAAGATCTGAAAATGACATATTGTAAAAACGTTCAGATGTCTTCCAGTAATAATGTGTTAAGCCTTTTCATGAATGCTCCAGATTTATTTGAACTTACTGGCAAGTAGGGAGAAATTATCGACTGCAATTATCTTAATCTCCGACTGAAACTCGCTCCTTCTTATTTAATTAGCCACAGTTAGCAAAGGTAAATGTTAAAGTTCATGTGGGGACAGTTAGAAAGTAAACAACGTTGGCTCATTTAGTAGAGATACCAAGAGAGGAAGCTCCCTTCCTGAAACACATCCCTGCCTTCTTGATGTTGCAGCTTAAATCAAAATGAAACAAGCATTATTTGTCAATCTGTTATCTGTATGAAATCTGTATAAAATGCAGCCTCAGGTTCCTGTTCTTAGCTTACAGGAGTGGTATACATGGTACAGCCCACCTGCCTGTTCAAAGATTCAGAAGATTCCTGAATTCTGTAAAACTATTTTCTCAAGGATTACGGTCAATGTTTGAGCTGTTGTCTCTGGCACTGCAGCACATTTCCCGCTCCTCCGATCACAGCTCAAAGCTTTACAAACATTTTTGGATATTAACAACAAAATTCGGATGCGTTCATTGCTGACCGAGTTGAACACAAACTCCTCATATGTAACAGTGATAGTTAACAGGAGCTGGTTTACAACAAAAACAGCTAAAAAAAAAGACACTGCAGAGTTTTTGTGAAGCCAAGTTAAAAAAAAATAAAGTTGCATGATATTAAGTAAGAAAAAAATACAAGCATGTTAGCCTCAAAGAGAAGGTGCAAGATTCTTGACAAAGACTGGGTCAAAATCTCTTTACAGTGAAGTCAGCGTCTGATAAGTTCTTCCAGAGGAGGATTCCTATTGATCTGCCTCCATTTCACCTTCCTTGTAAAGACCAGGTCATTTTCTATGTCCTGTCAAGTTAAACTTAGATGAAAAAAGAGTTTACAAACCCTTTACAAGACAATAAATTAAGCAACTGCTGGATTTCATTCTCTTTGGTGTCTCATTTCTTTCTTTCAGGTAAAACTGAGTAAATGAACCGCTTCCCTTCTTAGTGGGGTCCCCCTGACATGTTTAAGTCTGCAGGATGAGCGGCAGTAGAGGTGTCAGAGTGACAGACGGGCAGATTAGTGAGATGAATTTTGTTATCCTTTAACCAGGGATGGAGGGTGGTTTGGAGAAAGGACAGAAATAAGCACTCCTACACAGTCTGGCTTCAACAGTGAGATGACAGCTCAGGGAGCCTTCAGCTGAGTCGTAGGCAGCCGACAAACAGCTCCATGAGCACCTTTGGTTTCTAACAGCGGCTTAATTCACAGCATCTGTTTTTATCAATCTGGATCATCTTCAGTGTGACTCAAACTAGAGCTGAACATTTTGGGAAATACTGTGAAGTATCCTATAGATGCAGGATTAAGGCTGGTAGATACAGGTGTGGGCAGATTTATTGCCCCACTTCATAAAAATGCATGAAAAGAAATATCTACATATCTAGAGCAGCATGATAGGGCATTAAAAATGAGAAAAAAAACAATTAGAGTACACTAAGATAGGGGGAAATATTCTTTAGGAGAAATAAAACAAACATTAGCAGCACACTTGTTGATATGAAGCTAACCTAAAGGGTCAGCAAGTCTCCATTACCAACCAATTTGCTTGAGAGTGAAGGAAGAAAAAAAAACAGCTCAAAGACAGAGACTCTAGATGTCATCTCATGAGCACTCAAAGTATAGTGGAGGATCTGTGATACTGAGGGACTGATTCTCCTCCAAACGCTCTGGGACACTGTTGATCTCACACTGACTCCGTCATCTGTGCATTTTCCTCTCCCTCGTAAATAGAAGCCATTTTAGTCGATGAGGTAATTCCCACAGGCTCCATGGCGCTGCGGCATGACCAACAGCAGGAACCTTTTGCTAATCGACAGATTAATAGATTAGCAGAATAATCGTTCATTGCAGCCCTAAATCCATGTATGTTCGGGTATACTGAAAGCAGGATGAAAAGAAGAAGAAAAAGAGGGGAAAAACACAGCAAAAGTTTGGTGTGATGATCCTTTGGGAATAAGGAGAACGTTTTCAATACACATTCATTAAATGGTATCTGCTGGAAATGTTTTTTTTTTAGCAAGATCTTTTTAAGAGACAGTCATCAGAGCTTAACCCCATCATAACCCTAAACTCTAAACTAAAGAGAAGATCCCTCTCCTTCTATATGCTTCAACCTTTGGAAACACCATCAGAGAAGATTCTGTAAAAATAATAAACATATGGAAAGTACTGACAGTAGAGCCTCCTACTTTTTTTTTCTTCTGCTGAATTATGCAACAGCAATAAAAGGAAAATGAAACAAAAGATACCAATAGACGTTGTAAATGGTACTAAAATATAAGAAATCTGTTCTCCAAACACTACACAAGGCAGCCAGTCGGGGTTTATTTATCCAGAAGTAATGAAAGAAGAAGGGAAGAGATGTCACCGACTTCACATCAAAATGTTCATTCATGCAGAGCAGTAATGGCAAAGCAAGGAACCAAAGACGGTACATTTACCAGCACAAACTGGATGAAGAAAAAAACAAAACAATCAATCCTAAAGTGATAGAATGCTAAGTCTTCGCCCAACAGCTTTAAGAAATGTAATTTTCAAAGACCTGACGAGATAAAGCCTTTAATAACCTTAAAGATGTGTGGTGTATCACAGCCTCAGCTCCAGCTGCTTGATCTCTAATCAATGTGAGAAGCAGGTCAGTTGTCCAAACTAGGAGCGTCTGCCTGTGATGCTTGGAGGAATCCAGGTCAAGCCAGTGGTGACTGTAACAAGCTCACCCCGGGTCAGTGCTGCTGTTGCCATAGCTACCACGCTGGATGCTGCAGAGAGGGCCCTTGGAAGCAGAGAAATCACCACGGCATGAGGGAACACGGAGTTGCTGGGTGGATGGGAAGGCTGTTGCCACACGGAGAGACACGCAGCCGCAGCCAATCACGGCCTGGCTTGTAAATGATGCATAATGCTTGTCATTTTATAGCCCTGAGGGGGGGCAGGTGTGGACAAATTATTTCATCAACCAGAAGGTACAATCATAGACTATATCGCTGCTTTAAGTAAATGTAGACTATGGACGGAACCGAACACCTGGACAAGTCATTTCACGACACTGTTATTAACATAGTTTTGATGTGTCAAACCTAGTACTAAAGGCTCAGACGTTTCTAAAGGGCCAACTGTATAAACTTTGTTAAACTGGGATTTTAGTACCTCTCTTTTATAAAAAAAAAAAACAAAAAAAAAACACACACTCCCTGTCAGAGACTAATTTATTACTCACTCAGGTATCCAGCGCTCCTCCAGCTCTCCTGTGCGCACTGCAGCCCCGCTTTATTTATATTGAATAAAGTGGGGGACAATCTATATACAGATAACCACGTCAAAAGTTGTCCGAAATATCGGCGTAAATCCGAAGGGAGCCCTAGTTGCCGCGCGGACGAACCTGTGATACATCTGCAACTAGCTGCCCGTGTTGATGTAGCATCATGTGGACCCCGCCCCTCTGGACGGGAGGAGGAGGGGAGGAAATCTGGCACACACTCAGCCTTGGCTGGCACTTGCAGAAACGGATTAAAATTAAAAGTTTTAGGGGAGAAATCCCTCAGAGGATGGTTTAATTAATGCAATAAGCGCAGGGTTAGACTAAAGTTAAAAATAATAAAAACGTTTTGGTTAAAACTTTATTATTTCACAGCCCAATTAATAAAACAGCCAACAAAGTAGTCCGAGTCCATGGGTGGCCTCTGCTCACATGAAATAGACATTTTCCTGTCAATGTGGACAGAGGAAGCTTAGATAACTGCTCCTCTACTCTTTACCTAATTAATGCATTTAAAAACGAATCCAGTGCAGCAAAGGCAGTTCTGGTTTTAACATATCTTTATATACACAGAACTCAAAGACCTCTCTAAAGATGTTTGCTGACAGCTTCATTACCTACAGTTGAGTGGGACCTTTATCAACATTGGCTTAAATGCAACCCATGACGAGGAGGTTACCATTTAAAATGTGACTTAAATAAACCATATAAGCTTTTATTAAGCACCACAAAAGTATTAATTTGGGAATTTATATAAGGATGACACAAGAGGAATGATTGCCCTTCAAAAAAATAGATGACATCTCAAGAAAAAGTCAGCATGTGGTAATATTGGCATAAAATCTAAAGACCTTAGGAAGGAACGGGCTCAAATGAGTTTTGCAAATGGCTTCAGGACAACAAAGACACTAGTTATGCTTACAGACACAAAAACGTCATGATCAAATTCAAATACATAAATCCAAATAAATTTTTTATATCAGCACAACATAGAATAATCCTATAATATTGTGTGCTTACATGAAGCAGGCTTTATTCAGATTAAAAGCACTCAACATGCACAACGTTAAAGTCAAATTTCCCAAAACCAACCTCAGAAGAAGAAGCGTGGTAACAGTAAATCTTGTCTCCAAGAGTGGAAATGAAGCAGGTTGAAAATGCCCATTCTCTTCAGTCATTATGCCAGAAAATGTTAACATGCAGGACATTTCAATGAAATTTTAGCATAAACAACCCCTCTTGTTTAATTTAACATCTAATTCGGATTGAGACGAATCAAACCACAATCTACTGATTGGTACCTTTACATGAAGCACTAATTTTCCAGTCGCCCCTTTATACCAATTACTTTAGTCCATGTAACGATGCCTAATGTCTTCATATCTGGCCATCACAAAGATGTGAGGTCAGATCTATAGAAAATGTAAATGGAGCTGACAGTTTTCGAAAGCAGCCAAAAAAAAATAAAACATAAAACGGACTTAGTTACAACTGTTCTGTATGGTGGAGTGGAACAAATTACCAGCAAGTATCGCAAGAGAATATTCAGAAGATTTAACCCCAGCCGTACAGTTTCAGAGGCAATGGTTAAGGAGACGTATAGAAACATAATACTGACTAAATTTGAAAGAAAGTAAAGAAAAAACACAAAAAACAAAGGGTTATATTTTAGATATTTTCTAACACAATGAAAACTCTTCATATTTAGAAAAAAATGTTTGAACAACTCAAAAGAAAAAATCTGATCTTGGTAAACAGCTAAAACATTTCTGCTAAAATTAGCAGTAAATGAAAGCATGTATTTCTGCTATAACCATACAACACTGCTGCTGTCAAGCATAATTTACATAAGGATTTTTCCTATACAGTTGTGATCAAAAGTTTACATACACTTGTAAAAAACATAATGTCATGGCTGTCTTGAGTTTCCAATAAGTTCTACAAGTCTTAT
>JAUZNJ010006739.1:0-44032 GCA_034780135.1 Jordanella pulchra
AAATACTTATTTTCCACCATATTTTGCAAATAAATTCTTTAAAAATCAGACAATGTGATTTTCGGGATTTTTTTCTCTCCTTTTGTCTCTCGTAGCTGAGGTATATCTATGATGAAAATTGCAGGCCTCTCTCATCTTTTTAAGTGGGACAACTTGCACAATTGGTGACTGACTAAATACTTATTTTCCCCACTGTATGTTCTGTAAACGAAGTCTTATGACTGTCTGTATTATATTTAATTTCCTCTTTAGCTCATTTAAAAGAAAAAGTAAGCATAAAATCAAATCTTCTTCACCCAGAGCTTTTCTGATGAGTCATGTTTTAAGTTTCCCCAACTAATGTCCGCCACCACCTACGTTTTAATGGTGCCTTTTTCTGTTTGCTCCAAATCTTTATTGATTATAACTGCTGAAATAATACCAGCATAAACAGAAACACAAACAGCAAAGAGTCCCACCTCTCCAATAGCAAAAAAATCTCATTAGATGAAGAGGGAATTTGGTAAAAAGTAAACAAAGCGGCATAAATCACCTTGAAGTTGGAAAAATAGAGAGTAAAAACGAACACTGTGTTGTCCTTACAGGTTTAGGTTTTATTGGTACCCACTCAGTTATGTTATTAAGGCATAGAGTTTTATTTGAACCCTGTTTTAGAGTATCCAATCTTTTCTAATGAAAGGTGCTCCACTGCTACTTTCACTTTGGACCAGCAAATTCAGCCTTGAACATAAATGTTCCCTGAATAGGAGGTTATTCAGCCACATTCTTTTCTCTGTGAGGTCTATAGCCATTGTATGGATTCAGTGATGTAAATCTTAGTTATGTCGCTGTGATCCTTGCAGTTTGCTCCAAATTTAGCTCTATTTCAAGGAACTTGTTTAATGGACTGTAACTTGATGAAGCACCTGAACGCAGTTGCTTCCGAGAAGCAAGAACCGACAAATCCTGCTGAAAAGAAGAGTGTCTGAGTGTTTTTACTTTAAAGTAAGAAGGATTGCTGATGGTAATAAGCATCGACTATAACAACATCTTTTCTATCATATCTGTTGTTTCTTTCAGTGACCAGGAGCCTCCTTATTCCATGATCACGCTGCATGAAATGGCCGAGACCGGTAAGAGAAAAACGGCAGATTCTCCTCATCGAATGCAAACAAAGTGCTGCAGCCTCCAGCAAAACATTACCGTACATCGAAACATAAATGCTCTGATCTTTCAAGATGGTCGGCATGGTAACCTTATTTAAACGGGTTTCTTCAGAAACAAACACAGTAAAATGCTGTTTTAAAGTTAAGCTTGACCTGTTAGCATGGAGGTTCATTAGCTCCTGGATCTCAGCAGAGCTCCAGTAATCTGTTGTCTTTCCTGAATCCTCTTCATGGAGTCATTTTGACCCATTTTGACCATCTTTAGATGCCTGCATGCCAGTTGACCTTCTATATTCTGGCCTTATTTTCCTTTTGATTCCATTCAGTTTCTGCTTCTCTTCTGTGTTTATTGGATCCTGAATGTTTCTGTCCGAGTGTCCTGTGTGGACTCACAGCGTCCATGTTGGTTATTAACTCTGATCCTGAAGTGTGAAGTCAGCTGGATGAGGTGCATTATTCATAAGGCAGGATGTGTTAATTACAGGCTCACATAATGTCTTCTTGATCATCTTCCGTCTGCAGGCTCATTATACTTGAGGAGGAACTAAACAGTTAGTCTTTTAAATGCACTTCAGCATTAGAAGAAAACAAAACAAATTTTAACAAATGAGTCTTTATTGGTATATTAAAATTCGGAGGCTAAAACCTTTGTAAGGATTTTTACCACCTGTGTTCTTAAACTGAATTAAGAATCTAAATAAAACTGTATTATATAATACAATAAGTCAATGACTTATTTTCAGTTTAAATATAAATATTCTCCTGTTCGTATTGCTGTTTAATTTCCTTTTACTTCCAGTTTTTTCAGTTTGTTTATAACTGGTTTGTTTTCGCAATTTTTTTCTGTTTTATTTTGGTTTCTTTTAGGACTTTGTGGATTTGTACTTTAGTCTTTTTGGGCAATAACTAAATGAAGCCAATTCTGCAGCCAGGCAGGCCGTGTGGGTCCCTTTTCATGCTACATGTTCAGTCGGTTTAATCCTAACTCTGTCTCCTCTCAGATGACGGTTGGCTTGAGGTGGTTCAGTCTCTGATACGAGTGATCCCATTGGACGATCCTCTTGGTCCTGCAGTTATCACCCTACTCCTGGATGAGTGTCCTCTTCCTACAAAGGTCTGACCCTAACTTTAGAGATTCATAGCATAGTCGGAGTCCTCCAGCTGTGTCATAAAGCTGCTGTCTTATCAGCTGTTGAGTTGTGTTCTGCACTGAATTCAAATCCGCTCTTATGATAAGAAGTTATGCATTTTTCCCGTTCTTTGCCGTTTCCTTCCTCTTTTCAGTCATATGGCCTCCTTTCCTCACCAGAGGACCTAACCTAAAGAGTCGTCGCCTTTCATTCATGTTTCTCGGACCCTTCGTCTTTTATTCAGAGCTCTCTGATAGTTTTGAAATGTTGAGTCATAATAATCTTTGTAATGGTGTGTTTGGGCCTTTATGTGCATGAGTGCTTTCAGAGTAACTGTATACTCCTTCTCCAGGATGCTCTACAGAAGCTTTCTGACATGTTGAGTCTGAGTGCTTCGGTGGCCCAACAGGATGCTCTTAACCCTGCTAAACACAGAAACACCACAGCTGTACTGGGATGCCTGGCAGAGAAGCTTGCAGGTACCTCTTTGTTACGCTTCAATCTTGTGATCAAGAATCAGTTCCTCATCAATTAAGGGAAATATCATCAGCTGATTATTGACTTTTTAAACTGCTCTTAGTATATTAGTAACACCAGTTTCCTTTTTTAACTCAACTTTCAGGCCCAGCCAGTATCGGGTTGTTGAGTCCTGGAACCCTGGAGTACCTTCTAGAGAGCCTGGTGAGCACTTCCTGCTGCCTGTGATTTACTACATGTGATGTTTTGTTGGGTGAGCATGTGGGAGCGGTTTAGATGTCGGGCCTTCTCAAGTTGTTAGAAATATGTTTGTGTTTTGTTTTTTTTTAACTGTAGTGGAGTCACGAAGAGCTGGTTGTTTTGATTGGTGTTTTAATCGTTTCTTTCAGTACTCTGCATTCTTGTCACATTTGTTTCCAGGCTAACAGGAGATGTTTGTCAGACTGAGCATTGTTTATTTATGACACGTTTTATTGTGTTCATTCAGAGCGCTGACTCCCACCCTACTGTCATGCTGTTTGCTCTCATCGCTCTGGAGAAGTTCTCTCAGACAAGTAGGTTCACTTCGTTCATCATCATTGTTGGTTATTAACGTTCATTATTCTGCTTTCTCATTAAAAGGGAAGATAAAAGCAGTTCACACAGATGCTATTATCTTCTAAATCTGTTTTATTGGTCAATTAATTTTGCTCTGCCTTCCATGTTCTCCTTTGTTTTCCCTCCATGTTTGTTTTCAGCATGAAATGGGCCCAGGTGATACAATTCTGTGGCTTTCAGTCAGGTTAATAGAATTTTAGTTTCCTGTAGCAATAAACAGATCAGTCATTGGACCAATGCAGATGTCCCGTCCCATAAAAGATTCATTTATGTTAATGAATTTGGTAGCATTAAAAGGAAAGACACTTGTAGGGCTGGACAATATGGACAAAACTTTAATCGCAATATGTTTCTTAATGTAGGTTAATACCATATCATTTCAATATGGATTTAAACAATATAAAAGAAAAACAGCCAAGGAAGCCCACGACAGAATCCTGAACATATTTCTGCCAGATCCTCCAGTATAATGTTGTAGAAACTATTGTTTAAAATAAAAACATCTTTGTTTTTTTGGAGCTACAAGCTCAACAGATGAGATGCTGATCATCTCTCCCTCCTCATATTTCTTGCCTCTTTCAGTTTCTTCTTCTTGTTTTCTTGATACAAGAGATTTAACTGGTTAGTTCGGGTTAGCTTCAATGTCCTGCTCGATCATGGGGTTTCTGGGTTCTACGGCTGCTGAGCGTCACTTAAAAAAAAAAAAAAGACCCATACATTTATATTTAGTTTATAAATAAAACAGATTGAATGCATGCAGCTACATGCTTCCTGCAGCACAGTTGGCCTTAGTGCTAAGCTATCATTAGCATGTGTGCTCTGCTTTGAAATGACTTGTTCATCACAGCATATCTGAATATTAATCATAAACCATGGAGAAAAATGCTGTGAAGCAGTCCCTGAAGCATCAGGCAGATCTGAACAGCATGGATCTGTGGTTATGGGGACACATAAAGCTGGAAGAGGAAGTTGGGCTAAAAAATCTTTTATTTCAGGTCCTCTTAGGTAGACATTGTTTGAAATGTTTGGATTATTTTCGACTTGTTGCTTTGGTATTTCAATAGATCCGTCTTCCTGCTTTCAGGTGAAAACAAACTGACCGTCTCTGAGTCCTCTATCAGCGATCGTCTTGCTGTCCTGGAGTCCTGGGCCGACCACCCGGACTACCTGAAGAGACAGGTCGGCTTCTGCTCACAGTGGAGTCTTGACAACCTGTGTGAGTAAACCTTTGCAAGTCTGTTGCTGTCTGGACGTGACTGGTGAGTTACGACGGTACCAGACTGATAAGATTTCTTTTGTCTTTTTCTCTCCAGTCCTAAAAGAGGGTCGTCAGTTTACTTATGAGAAAGTCAACCTCACCAATATCAATGCAATGCTCAACAGCAATGACGTCAGCGAGTACCTTAAGATTTCCCCCACGGGATTAGAGGTTAGTCTATCTGTTTTGATTGAAGCGGCTGAACATAAGGGAAATATTGGGATCTTATTGATACCGGGACCAAAATATCAGTTTTTATTCAGACACATTTTCCTCATCATAGAAAGATGCTCAGATCTAAATCAGCTGTGGACAGAATGGACGGCTTTCAGCACGTTGTAACTGAAGACATCAGAAATATTATTTCCTACCAAATCCAAGATTTAGATCCAAGTACTTTGTTTTTGCAGTTTTGGACATACTGATATTGACAGTTGTTATTATATACTGTGCAGCTGACAGTTCAGCAGCATATTTGATGAAGCCTGAAGGTTTTCCTCTAAGCTTTTTCTCTTTTTTTGTTCATTTATTTTGTTCTTCTGCAGGCGCGATGTGACGCCTCATCTTTTGAGAGTGTGCGTTGTACTTTCTGTGTGGATTCAGGAGTTTGGTACTATGAGGTGACGGTGATTACTTCAGGGGTGATGCAGATTGGATGGGCCACCAAAGACAGCAAGTTCCTTAACCATGTACTTCCCCACCAAGTTTTCTCTCTTTTTTTTTTTGTTTTTTTTTGTTCCTCTGTTAAGATGCATTTGTATAAGTTTGTGTATTTCTCTCCACAGGAGGGTTATGGGATTGGAGATGATGAATATTCATGTGCATATGATGGCTGCAGGCAGCTCATCTGGTACAATGCCCGGAGTAAACCTCATTCTCATCCTTGCTGGAAGGAGGGTATGCACTCAGATTTCCCTCTTTGTAAACTTTCTGATTAACTATTGATATCAAAACAAAAGAAAGCCCCATTTCAGAAATGACTATGACCTCAACTAGACGTCAGACATTTAGTTGTTTCATCACATGAATGTTTTTGTTGTTTCTCTGTGTTCTTGGTATAAAATCGTCTCTGGATTTTGTTCAGCTACTGACTTAGCTCATTTACTGAGTGAAAACATTGATACCATGTTTCTGATCTCTGCTCCTTGTGTTTTACATAGGAGATGCCATTGGATTCTTGTTGGATCTTAACAAAAAGCAAATGATCTTTTATCTTAATGGACACCAGCTGCCACCAGAGAAACAGGTCTTCTCCTCAGCCACGTAAGTTCTTGGCAACTCTTATCTTTCTCTCACATTGTACAAAACATAATAAGGAAGTAACACTATAAACAAAAATGTTAATTAGGGAAAATAAATCAAATGGCCGCCTTCTACAGGGTTTTTCTGTGATATTGTGGACATAAATAACATCATTTTTCTTTGAAAGTTACACAATGATCTTGATTGAAATAAACTCAAGAGTTATGAAAAACGACGTCACAGGACTGTAAAGAAATACTGTTTTTTTTTTTGTTTACAATCAGTGCTGTATGTAGGCACAATGTTTAAAGGATGGAGACCAGAATGGGTAGGTCCACCAATGTATTGAGTAAATCCAATGGTTAATAGTTAAAAATGAGTGTAATTATTAATTGGTGTTGGACTGATCAATATATCCAACTAACTCCAGTCTTACTCCTTCTTACCAAGAACTTCTGGGAATATAAAACAGTTGAAATAATTAGATGGAGTCTGTTTATTAATATTAACACGATCCTCTTGCTGCAGCTAGGTTTCTAACAGAAAACAATCTGATTATCACAAATGAAGTAATTAAGTCACAAAGTCTTTAATGAAAGATTTATTTTCAGTATACCATATTTAATTGTTTTGATTTGGACCTGGGGGTAAAATATCATCTGGGTTACTATACAGAAGTGCAGTCTTCTCTACCTTCAGCTCAAGCCAGCTTTAAGGCTCCCAGTATTTGCCTACATTGTTGAAGTTGTGCTAAGCTTTTCCATCGTTTCCATGGTAAGCAGCTTAATTATGCAGCAATGTCCAGGGAGGACAGAATACAACCTTATATGTTATTTGACCTTTGAGTAGTTCTCTTTCTTCCGAGAGCCATTTTACACTTACAGACACTAATTTATCTCCTTTGGCACAAATTACTCCTTAACTCCCAGCTTCTTTCTTTTTTCTACATTGAGCCCATATTTTCTGAACTGAAACCTTCTGGCTTTCCTTCCAGGTCTGGTTTCTTTGCAGCAGCAAGCTTCATGTCGTACCAGCAGTGCGAGTTTAACTTTGGGGCCAAGCCTTTTCATCATCCACCCTCTGTGAAGTTCAGCACCTTTAATGACTTCGCCTCCCTAAAATCCTGTGAAAAGATCATCTTGCCACGGTAAGGTGTAGACATTGTTGTTTGTCTCCTCTGGTCTGGTGTGACTCTGCAGAAGTCATTACACTCTTTCTATCAGCATCACCATTCCCCCTCGTCCAAGATCATTGAAAAGTATGTGTGTTTATGGAGCTCGAACTCAGTCCTTAATGACTTAAGTTCTTCACGTTTTACTACCACAGTATATTCCAATGATATTTTAAGTCTATATTACTTATATTCCCTACTCTGAAGATACCATCTCCTCTGTTAAGCATGGTGGGGGCAGCATGATGCTGTGGAACAAGGAAGTTGGTCAGAGTTGTTGGGTAAATGGATGAATCCAAGACAGTCCTGAGGGAAAATATCTGAGGTTCATCTTCTAGCAGGAGAACCATCCTGGATATCTAGAAGGAATTAGTTTAGATTAAATCAGAACCATGGCTTAGAATGGCCTACTCAAAGCCTGCACATAAATCCAGCTGGAAAAAAAACTGTAGAGACTTGAAAACTAATGTTCTCCATCTTAACCCGACTGAGCTTAAAATGTTTTACAAAAGAGAAATAGCAATCTATAGATTGGCTGGAGGAGGAGGGCCCCAGAAGACCTGCAGAGGAGGTTCTATTAAATATGACCCTGGAGCTAAATACAAATGTACTCCACACCTTTAAGATTTCTGTTGCAAACAAATGTTTAATTATGAATCATTCTTATTGCAGCTTCTAATTATGCTCCACTTTGTGCTACTTTAACAACAAAAAGATCCCATTGGAGGTTTAAATACTTTTGCTGGCCCCCATAATGTCTCTGCATTACATAGTTCATATCCTCACAGCACTACAGGGCTTCTCTGTTCTGCACACATTCATTAAACTGCATCCATGCTGCCATTGAAAATGTTCAAGTTTTAACCCCGCCCCTGCTGTACTTCTGTGGGTCATTAGAGGACTGAGTCCTCAGATTATTTTTTTTCACTTTCACTGTTACCATGGAAACGTTTGTCCTTATTTATGTGGGAAATGTGTCTCCTTCCAGACACCGGCGTCTGGCCTTACTGAAGCAGGTTAGCATCCGAGACAACTGCTGCACGCTCTGTTGTGACGTGATGGCTGATACAGAACTGAGGCCTTGTGGACACGGGTACGTATGCAGACCTGAGGAGATCCTCCTCATCAACATGGCGCTATGAAGATCTGTGGCTGCAGCAGGTCCCACTGGATGTCATTTTCCTTTTTCATCTCATTCTGTATCTTTGTTTTGCTCTTTTTCTCAGTGGAATGTGCATGGAGTGTGCCTTACAGTTAGAGACGTGCCCCCTGTGTCGCCAGGAAATCCAGACACGGGTCAGACTCATTGCACATGTCTCCTGACAAGCTTCCAGCTCCTCCTCCTGCCAGGAGGAAACATTCACAAAGCCTACAATATCCTCCTCCTTCATTCTCATGACTCCAAGAAGAATGAAGGTGTGGCGTTTTTTTTAAGGTTGAAAGAACTGTACGTCGTGGTTCTTTGGAGGCAGCAGTGGAGGAGACAATAGAAGAAGAAAGGAGGTAGAAGACGTGGAAATCAAACCACAGCTGGATTCCTCCTCACTTTCCTGAATCTCCTCCTCATATTGATCACCGAGGCTAAACCAGGCGCCTACAGCTTTCTGCTGTTTTTTTTTCTCTTTTTTTAAAATTCCAGACTAAAAGGGTGAATGCACGGAGCAGAGATGGTGTAACTCAATTACATAAAGAACCAACTTCTCATTTACTGTAAATTTATCCACAAATAATCATCTTGATATGTGGATCCCAGTCGTTTCTCTTGGACTCCAGATAGGCTACTTCTATTTAACCCCAGCAGTATATTGCACGTGATGCCAGTTTTAAGGGCTGGCCAGCCAGAGAAAGCAGCCTGTAGTACAGTATTAAATCTAAGGTACAAGTAAATTAATTTCACAGATATGCTAAATATTGTGCTCTAAAGGTAGCATTTTATTTGTTTTCAGCTCCTGTTCTTGTACTTCTTCTGTCTTTATGGATCGTTAGCCCAAAAACCGATTACTTGGCTTGGTATCAGGCTTGTTGCCTTTGACGGATTATGTTTTTAAAATTCAGTTTAATGAATTGTTTAAAATCTGTCGTAAAGAAATATGTCCCATAGTTGGTTAGAACTGAGAGATTTTCCTGATGCTTCTGGTGTCTTCTTGTCTGCTCAGACACGGAGCCTTAAACTAGGATTAAAACGGCCCGATTCTGTAGAAAGCGAGTGGGCCGTTGAGCCTCTACTGAGATCAGACGTCTGTAAAACTGTTGATTTAGTTTCTCTGTGAGGATCTAACTTGTTTTTGTGATGGATAATATGTTTGTACGTTAAGCAGGCAGTTTGCAGTCCTCCAGATGTGGTCTGTTTTCTCACCATAAATACAGTTTGTTGTTACTGTTGCTTTAAATGTTAGCCTCAAGGGTTGCTTTAAGCAAGCCTGAAAGATCAGAGTTTTCTTTTCCTTCCACCTGACAAGGCCCTCCTAAAACATCATCTAAGATGTTTAGTGGAGTAAAGAAATCCAGATTGGATTCGGCCAATGCTGTGGATTTCATAGGAAAACTACTTATTTATGCACAGCCCTTATCTGGGCTTTCTTCTTCGACTAAAGTCCACATGTCTCTCATATATTTTTTTCAAGCAAACAAAGTCCTTTATTTCTCTCTGTGCTCCAAACATGTTGATTTCCAGTTCGTCCATCTTCTACGTACTTGATTCCTCTCTGGGTTTACTAAACTGTTTTTAAAACGGGTTCCTAAATTATTAGACAGCAGAATGTCATTCAGGAAAAGAAAAAAAAATAACCTCAATAGCATTTCAGATACTCTATCCTTTAAATTATTGTTAAACAAGATACTGCTGAGCCCAAAAAGTGTAAAGAAAAATGAAATGAATCCTGGGAAGAATATGGAGAACTGAGGTATCAGAAGACGGGTCGACGTTTGTTTTTTCCTGGAGCACCTTAAACGTGAAAATGGAGAGAAGGAGCCGTCTCTGTGGTTGGAAACCAAGTTCAGGATTGTAAAGATTATTTGTGACCTGTATTTAAAACGTTTATAAAGGAAATATGATCTTGAGTTCCCAAAGATGTGATTTATTAAGAAATTGTTGTTTCTTGATTGATATTTGTAATAAATGTATGTTAGTGTGATCTCTCTGTATGATGGCGTGTATCATTATTCTGAAAGGTTTCTCTCGATGATGTTATTTCCTACAAGGCTGTTTTTAAACAAGCATCTTTAAATATCAAAATATCCTAAATAATATTTATGCCTTTATTGCTGCAGTACAGTGACGATCGCCTGTTTCCCAAGAGTGGAGTTACAGGAAAAGACTGTAAATGAGTCATACCTCATTTTACTTTCATTATATACTTCAAAGTAGGTGGGGTTTAGTTTAAATATTGTTTAAATGTACACTACTGCATCTCCTTTATTTTGGTAATTCTCAAAAAGTTATACATCAAGTTAAATATCACTAGAATCTGCATGATTTACTGCATCAGCATGTAAGAAGATCCACCTGTGGTTCTGGTGCTCTTCAGCTCATCCTCATCGGTGTTGTGTTCGTCTTGACATCTTTTGGGTTCTGATCACATTAGTTTGTTGTTGTTACCGTTAATTCAGGTACTGATACTGATACTTTTGACAGAGTGAAAGATTACTAAATTGTTTAATAGGTCGCTGCCCCGAGTTTTGACCTGAGAGAATCGCCGTCGACCAGAACCAGTATTTGACACGGCCTTTTAAATCATCTCTGGCAGTAGAAACCCTCCATTGGATCTCAGCAGCTTCGGCACTGAACATCTTAATGCTTCTTTAAAACTCTTGAATCTGGATCTCCAAATAAAATATAATTACCTTTTGGACCACTCAGTACTAGAGATGGTTCCAAAGCTGTATCTAGTTTATTTCGTCATGTTGGGTTTTCATCAAATGGAGACCATATTCTTAAAAAACGCGTATGTTTTATTGTGTCGAAAAGCTGTGATTATCACATGTTTTTAAACTAAAATAAGTGAATACAATTTTATACTATTTTAATAACAGGACGAATATATAAAACACGATATAACAAAATGATATTTAAACAGGAACTAAAGTTGAAGAGACCGCATTCCACCGGGTGGTATTTAAAGACGCACATACTGTTGCTGTTTCCCTGGAAACACGATTTCAAAGGCTGTTGGTGATCAAACGGGTAAACAATTTATGCAAATAACCATCCGGGAAAGAAGTAAGTGAACAAGAGTTCGTTTTCATCTTAAAAAGGCTGGAGGTTTGTGTTTAGCTAACCTCTGGACATCAGCAGTTTCAGCACCTTCCAGATGCTTGAGAATTGATTCAAGAGTTTCGGTTTGCAGATTTGTTCACCGGCGATTTGTCTGTTTCAGCCCTGTTATTTGAACGCTTAACACAGAAGAACCGGTTCATATGGAGGAAGAACTGTTTGCTGCGTCAAGGTGAGCTGGGCCTGTGATTTCTGAGAAAACGAGACAGTGAACAGGGCTGTAAACAGCACCTAACGTCCGTTCAGATTCCTCGTTTTGCTTATATTCAAAAGTTCTTAAATTGATCTTTGTTGTTAAAACTTATATTTCATAACACTTCAGTTATTGTGATGTCCAACAAGCTTTGACGTTTATCCATCCATCTTTAATAGGAACCTTTTTAATCCTGACAATTGTAGATATATCCAATAAAGTTTTTCATTTAGTCTGATAAAATAAAAGTAAACTAAAATTAGATAAATAAAAGATCGGTGTTCTTGGATCACTGCAGAAGTGTAGCTCATAACTGTGTGTCCACCCAGGTCCTCATGGCTCCATGTCCTGCATGTTTCAGGTTTTTCTTTACTAGCAGACTTGAATAAGTGACTGCAGCCCCTAATGGCTGCTGTGGAGAGAATGCAATCATTTTAATCAGCTGAGCTGCTTTGGGATGCTGTTTGTAAAGTTACCTTGTCAGATATATTAGGAGTGGTTTATATAGATGATGTAAAGACCAGGCTTTTGTTTTGGTCTGCTTATCAGCAAGTATATTTGCATATTAGTGAAATCTTTAGGTCCAAACTAAATATTTAGTTTGCTTACTAAATGTTTAGTTTTATTAATAAATATTTAATTTTCTGCAAAATGTTCAGTTTGTGAAATAAATATTTATTTTACAACTAAGAGTTTACTTTATAAATATTCAATTTAGGCTAATTTATTGTTTAGCCTGATCCAAAACAAATAGTTGTAACAAAATATTTAACTTTAAGCTAAATATTTAACCAAAAGCAAAATATTTAGTTAGTAAATTTAATACAAAATTCTTAATTTGGGGGCCCAGGGTTCGGTCCCGGCCTGGGGTCTTTCTGCATGAAGTTTGCATGTTCTCCCAGTGCATGCGTGGGTTCTCACCGGGTACTCCCGCTTTCTCCCACAGTCCAAAAACATGACTATTAGGTTAATTGGTATCTCTCAATTGTCCCTAGGTGTGAGTGTGTGCGTGCATGGTTGTACGTCTTTGTGTGGCTATGTGTTGCCCTGCGACAGACTGTTGTTCTGTCCTGGGTGTACCCCGCCTTACGCTCATAGTTTGCCGGAGACAGGCACCGGCCCAACCGCGACCCTGACGGATGAAGCAGGAGAAGATGGATGGATGAATAATATGGTGATTATATAACTTTCACATATTAACCCCCATCTTTCTCTTATTTAAGGATAATTGACCCCAAAATATTGCTGAGAATATTTGACAAGGTAACATTACAAACTGTCCCCTATAAGCTGAAGCAGTCATATCTAAAACATTCAGGTTGGTTGGTCCGTAGGAAGCAGGGTTTAAGTCCCCTGTTGTACAGTTTTCAGTAGTGGTTTCAGGCTACACTAAAGGAAATGGCCCATGGTTGGGTGGGTGTTGACTCCTGAGCCTACCAGTATCCTAATATTTATTACACTGTACATTTGAATCACTTCCTGTTTGGGGTCTTTTTGTTTTAAACTGTGAAGCAAAGCAACATTTCTGGTTCTGTTTTGTTCCTCCAGTTCTTCAGCTGGAGAAGCAGCCTTCGATGCTGTTATTTGCTGCATATTGGAAATCATCATGGGTAATACTACTGTCCTCATGTGTGAACACGTGAAGCTGATCAATGTAGAGTTAGTAGGTTCTGTTCTAATGATCTTTTGGGATTTCTGCTCTTGACTCTTCTGCCTTTTAATTGATCTCTGAGAGACAAATATCTGATAATACTCCGTAATTTAGAATTACATTTTTTCTTTATTTGCACTGCTGTATTTCAGAGGAGGACTTTCAGGACCTTCAGCAGCGATTCATGGATCAGCACTACCTGGAGTTTGATGAATCTGATGAGAACAAGCTCAGCTACACGTTGATCTTCAATGAATACGTCAGTGGAAGATGTCTGTGCCCTTTTTTTTTTTTTTTTTTATCCGTTTCACCTAACAACTAAATCCTTTATCTTGGGCCTGTTTGTCATGTAGGTGGACCTATTGGAGAAGCCCCTGGAGCAGTATCTGATGAGGAGGATTCCTGGATTCAACATGAACACCTTCACAGAGCTGCTCATGTGAGCTGTACCATCAGATCATAACTACGGAAGCTCAGAGCTGCCATTCCAGCGAAGCAAACTTATGTAACTGTGTTTTATTGTTCTAACGTAAACTTTCTTATTTTGTTAAATGCATATGTTTAATCTTAAAACAACAAAGAAAATAATATGAAAAATATTTGTCTTGTAGTCTAAGAAAGATATAAGAGGAAAGAAGGTTCAAACCTGGAACAGAGGGTTGCCTTTGTGGTTCTGAGTGCTGGTCAGCAGCTCTGAGGCTCCTGAAGCCCGTTGGAAGTGTTGTTTTGATGTTTGGCCACTAGATGGCGGATTTGCACTTGGTGTGGTTAGACTAAAGTGTTTCTGCTGGTTTTTGCAGGCAGCACAAAGAAGAAGTCCCAAATGATGTGTTTGACATGTTGTTGACGTTCACAGACTTCCTGGCCTTCAAGGAGATGTTTTTAGAGTATAGAGCTGTAAGTAGACTGAAGGGAGGAGGAACTTGTTTTTACCTTAGTAATGACCTAAACAAACTGTGACGTAACTGATATAAAAATATTGAATCTTTTCTACAGCTTTAATGCAAATAAGTCTTTAGATATCATATTCTGCATCGTCCTTCTATCTGCTCTAGATGTGCTTCAGGTGGACTCTCTGAATATGAATTATTTTGTTCTGACTGTCTACATCCATGTGTTTGCAGGGAAAAGAGGGCAGGGGTGTGGATCTGAGTCAGAGTATGGTGGTGACATGCCTGAACCCTGCAGGCTCCAGCAGATCCTCCTGAAGCAACTCTGGCTTCATTTTGAAGCTGAAAGGTCCAGAGATCTTCTGGATACATCTCTGTGAATCATCGTAGCTGATGCTGTAGATGGACTTAGAAGGTCTGTGTTTAGCTGTCGTGTTTTATAAACTTAGTCTGTCTGAGAGTCATGACCTTCCCTTTAATATCAAACTCTGACTCACATGTTTTACATAATAAATTATTTTTGATCTTATCGATTGATTGTCCTGATGGGTGGATTCATGTCACCAGCGTTAAATTTGATCTATTTTTGTGATTAAGGTCTTTTAGTCCTTTTATTTTAAACTCACATATTCAACAATAACCACAAACATCCTGTTTATCGAACAGTCTTTACATCATTACAGTACAGGAGAAGTTCAGCATAAAACTACACAGAAGTTGCTGCAAACTTTCAACGTCTCCTATGCGGGGCGGGGAAGCGGGCTTTCCTTGTAAACATGAAGTAAACATTTTTTACTCTGATAAGATGGATAATGAACCAGGGACAGAACCAGGATTTCTGTGAGGAAATATGAAACATCTTTGGTGGTTCTGCTGATTTCAGAAACTTTTACTGTTTCCAAAAATGTGATTTTCTTCCTACTTAAAAAGCTGCTCTCTGACATTTCTTCCTTTTTTGCTGTTTTTTTTTTTCTTCCCACAACTGTTCTGTTTCATATCAAAGTCTTCAATATTTGATCTCCTCAGGATGATCAAGAACCTCAACAATTAAGTGAGGTCAGGTTATAAGGCCTGTAGGATGGGAACAAATCAGCGCTGATGAGCTGCGCCTCGTCTTTTCAATCCACACCGTTTCTATGATTAACAGCGTTCCTTCTATAGCTTCCTACGTTCAATAGGTTTTTTTTGAAGTTTAACAGTATTCTTACAGTTTCTACTCTCATCAGGGTTCCTACATAAAGCTTCAAGATTCCACAGGGTTCCTAGGTTCCCCATGGTTTTCTCACACTCCTCATGGTTCCTGCATCTTGAACAGTTCCTACAAACTGTTCCTATGGGACACAGAGTTCTCACATATGGTTCCTACGTTCTGCAGAGTTCTTTTGATCCACAGGGTTCATATCCACAGTTCCTACATCCTCCAGAGTTCCTACAAACTGCTTCTCTGTTTCCACAGACATGGTTTCACAGGGTATTTGAGAACCGGCAGACATATTTCTTAAAATAATGGCTGTTCTTTTGGAATCAGGACTTTGAAATGCAGCTGTGTTTGTTAAACCGGTCAGATGTCAGTCGCAGAACTTAAACAGAATAAAGCTACAAACGATCTTAAGCTATTTACTGTAGGGTGATCCGGTACAGAGGGTGTCATAAAACTAGTGCACTCAGTCCAGGTGAAACAAACTGTGGAATAATCGTTTGACACTCAACACCTGAGCTCATGTTGAGCACCGTTTTGGTTCATCATCTGTGAGACACAACTGATGACAAACCAAACCGGTTCAATAGGTTCTGTGGTCAAAATGGTTCAAATAATGAAGGAAAGATGAGAAAACTGAACCTTGAACTGGATAAAATGTAGACACCTTAGATTTAAATGGGAGGGATATAACTGCAGGAGATCTGGGGTCCTGAAAACAATCTCCTGGGTTCTAGTCAATCAGTTCAAAAGGTTTGCGTTCTGCTGGTGGAGTAATTGTCTGCCAGTAAGTCAAATCTTTATACGTTTCAGCTTTACCTTTTCAGAGTAAAATGCTGAATTTTGTAAAAACAAATTTTAGGGATTGCTCTGCCTGAGATGATTTCTGGGCCCCGGCCTTTTTATAATCATGCTGTTAAAACCCGGTGCTGGTGGTCTGCCATGAGCTCCAGTCTGATGTTTCAGGAGCAGCTCCCAGAGTCCTAGGTGGGCACCGTGCTGGTGGCTGCGTTTCCTCCATCGCCCCTCCAGTCCAGATAGGACAGGTAAGCGCTGGTACCGTACAGCAGGGTCAGCACCGCCCCGAAGAACTGCAGACAGACACATCAGGAGGAGGTGAAACATCTCATCATCTATCAGAGATGATGATAATCCTTCCCTTCTAAGAATAATGCCTGGTGCGGAAGCACCACTTGTGTTTTTATGATGTTTTTACTTTAAGTTTTGTGAGTCTTCCTTCATTTTCCACCTGTCTAAGACTCCAGATTCATTCTTTCCTGCTGCAAAGGTTCAGAATTTAAAGTTTTTTTTTTAACTTCAATCTAAAATGAATGAGTCAATGTTTCAGGAAAAATCCACTAAATACTAAACATATGTGTCAGAAAAGTAATAAAAAGGAGTTGATAAGATGATCTGGAGTTAAACAGATCAGAGGTGAGTGGGTGTAAGGGTGTGAGGAATCAGATGGCTGTAAAACAAACCAGACTTTAGTCTCTGCTGGCTGTAAAACTCTCAGCTGATCTGTAGTTTCCCACCTGCTGCTTGTTACTTACAACTTTTTAGGTACTGAGATGTTTCAGAAATCGTCTGGATGATCTCCAGTGGAGGCTCCCCTTCAGGGGGTTTAGTAAAAGCTTCCATTGACCTCAGATTGGCCGATTACATTGACGTCTTCCTGCTGAGATGATCTCTGCTCATATGGTCCCGCCAGCTTGTAAAGATAGAAGACTTTCTCTGAAACCTCTTCCGACCAGCACCTGGAAGAGGTTTGTGGTCTTTCCACAACACATTTGTTTATATCTTAACCTGCTCTGCACTTCTGGATCCATTAACCAGGCTTTAGATAATGTCTAACCCAACCTCTCCAGTTGGATAATGGGCTGAACTTGAAACTGTTTTGGCTCCTGTGACGGAACCTATCAGGTCGTTGCGCTTAGATCCTAAACTCTGATCCTTCCTCTTTTAGGAGCTTTGCTTTATATAATCCAAAACCAGTTTGGGTCTGTTTCTGGTCATCATCCCAGTGGAACTCCAAACTGTATCCCCAGGAGAAATGTTCACAAACCACAAAGGCAGCTTTCCGCATGGACAGGCCAAACGTCTTCAAGAGGAGAGTTTGATGATCAGGCAGGAGACAGATTGAGAGGTTTGGATGGATATGTTAAGATATGTGCTTCGAGGAGTCAAGATTTGGCTTTCAGACATGAGAACAAGCCCAGCGGTGGAGCTTTAAGTAACCAGTGGACGGTTTAATGAGGAAGGAGTACCACCAAGTCCTTCCACTTTTTTAAATTAAAATTAAGGTTGTTTTTTTAATTCATTTAATTTTTAAATCATTTAAAAGTATTCTACTGATCTTAATAGCTGGGTCTATTCCAGGAAATGCCCCCTAGGTAACTGTTTCAGGGGAAGTGGTCCAAATGTCAGTCAGGATGCCAAGACCATGGACTAAAGAATGGGTTGCAGTATACATTGAAACCCGTGTTGTTCAGAGAAAACCCACTATCAGCTTTTTTGGTACCACAGAACCCCTTGCAGCCAAAAGTAGGGTCATTTCTGTAGCTTATGAGTGGATCTGGAGCTCTGAGCAGAACCATAATGTCAACAGAACCGGGGGAAATCTTACAGCAGCAGCTCCACCATGTCCGAAGAAGTGGGTATCTTTGAGGACCCACACAGTGGCTGCGTTGGTGATGAAGGCCGTGAGGTAGAGGAGCATGGCCACACCGGTGTACATCATCACCTGTCAGAGGAGACACAAATCCATCTTATTCATTGAGGTCTGAGTTCTTCCCTTTCACTTAAGAATGATCTACATCTTAAGTCAGAAATCTCCAGAACAAAACAAAAAAACAGCTTTAATCTTCATCCGTCTATCAGCACATAACCAACACAAGCTTTTTAAAAATAGAGTTAAGTCCTCATGTTTGTAAGAGAGGCTTTTATGATTAAGTAAAAAATTCAAATAATTAACACGATGAAGGTTTTCTACACTTAGCTCTGTACCTACAGAACCTTCAATTATCTGTGTGTGATTCAGATTTTTAGGGTTTGCAGAAACAGGAACCGGTGAATTCAGTAGGTTTTCTCCATAAAGACGTTTGTTCGATGGGACGAGCCCTACCGTCAAAGCCCAGGGAACGGCGGTGAGTCTCTGTGGGACACTGAACAGGAGGAGGAGGAAGAGGATGATGGTGAGGAGCCACAGAGTGACGGCCACAAACATCATCCAGCCGTATGCTGAATGGTTTATG
Source organism: Jordanella pulchra (assembly GCA_034780135.1). Classification (NCBI taxonomy): domain Eukaryota; kingdom Metazoa; phylum Chordata; class Actinopteri; order Cyprinodontiformes; family Cyprinodontidae; genus Jordanella; species Jordanella pulchra. Next base: position 18,480 of record JAUZNJ010006739.1, read on the forward strand.
TATGGGGTGTTGGCGATCAGCGCCCAGGGGAGCAGGCCCACCACCTAAAGGACAGAGAAGAGCAGAGCAGACCGACGCAGAAGAGTGAGATAAGATCCAGGATCTACGACCAACCGAACCCTAGAGCGGGACCACAGATCTGGGTCTGCATGAAGTAGTTCTTGATGGTTTTCTAACTGAAGACATGCTGCCATCTTGTTTGAATAGAGAAGAGGCTTTTCCCTTTAAACGTTCAAGACAACCAGTCTGGTTCAGGTTCATGACTTTTAACCTTTGACCTGCTAACTGATCCCTGTAGAGCCTAGGTGAAGCTCTTGGGTTTTTGGTCATTTCTTTGAGCTTAATGCTCTGACTTGGCTGAAGCTGCTGGGACGTCCCCTCCCAGCAGAAGGCTGGCAGCTGTCCTAGATGGGATGGTGATGACCTGATAACCATTTCCAGATTAGCAGCAGTTGCTGCTCTAAGGTTATTGTTGATGTGTTTCCATCCCGGCATCGTGCACGAAATGTAGGCACTGTACCAAACAGAGACAAATCCTACTTGTATTGAACCGCTCACACTTGCTGGTAATAATTAATCTTAATGTGCAGCATCTGAGTGCTGCTTCACTATGAAATCAGAAGAAAACAAGGAAGGATTTATTTTCCCAGTCAGGAAATATTCGATCCGTCCACTCTCACAGGGACGTGTCACTGGAGCCTTCTTACCTGCTGGTGTGAAGTCAGTCTGTATCCCAGAAGATCAACCTCAGCACTCAGTAGATCTCTAAAATCATAACATTTTATGAGGTTTCTAATATTTAAAGGACGGCTTCATGAAAATGTTTCTCCAGGTTCTCCTCCTTTCCAGTGGTTCTTGTCTCTTGGAGTTCAGACATGACAGAACGGCTCATTATCCATGCAGAGATCTTGTTTCTGTTTTAACACACCTGATACACCCCCAAACAATGTGTAGCTCTCCTGGTGACCTTTTCAAACCACCTGCCTTAACTTCTGTTCTTTAAGGCAACAAAAGGCTCCATTCTAAGACTAAAGGCTAAATATCCCAGATTATCTTCAACGTCAACATTTTTTCCTAAAACTTTTAAACCAGATTAGTTCACGAACAAATAGGAACATTGCCATTATTTAAGGATCGATAAAGACACACCCAGCTGTGCGCTGAGGTTTTAATGGACGTTTGAGCATCGCTCTGCTAATGAGCGATCTAATTTGTTCTGGAACTCTACATGCGTATTTCACAGGATGGAGATTTAAATGAAAAGTTCTGCCCCCCTTTTTTCCTTCCAGCTGTTTGAACGACACACTGACCCAGTTTTACAGTATTTTTGTCATTAAAACTGAACAGAAAAAAAGCCTCAGAAAAGACAAACAGAATGACTTCAGTCCAAGGATTCTGTTCAGGGTTCGGCCCACAGTTATTTCTCTCATTATCGTTTCGTGTCGATAACAAAGAAATTGATTTATTATTTTAATTGAACTGTTAAGACGAATGCAGGCCCTGCCTACTTTCAGTGAAGGACTTTGGACCCTGAATTGGCTCTCCCAGGGGTCATTATAGCAAGGACTCATAAAGCAGTCAGGTGGGACGCAGATCGATCATTAACTGTTTGTTTTAAAGGCTGAGCTGCTCTCTGTGACTAAACAGCCTCCGGGGGACAAAGATCTACTCAAACATTCAGTCACGTGTCCATATTGTGGACCAGGACTACAGTGGAAATAGGAAGGACATGAAGGGTCTCCTGGTCACATGATAATCACACCAGAACAGGGACACTTCCAGCCTTTATGAGAGTGTTTGTTGGAGACGTTTATGGAGCAGAAACCAGAGCTGGTTAACATTGAAGTCTTCTGTTACCAAATGAACTGCGTGTAAACATATAAATGTTTAATCAGTCTCCTGTAAAGATAACGAATTGAAACGGTTCATAAAGTGTTGTTGCCCTTTAACTTGTTGCTGCTAATAAGACACGTATTGATCTAAGATGAACTCAAAGATTAACTCATTTTACATTTACGAACAGAAATAACTCTGTGCAGTTTTCTGATGTTTTTCCTCAGCTTCATGTTCTGCATCCTTCGATTGAAATAATATAGAAGCTGATAAAAACAGGCTGCTGGCTCCAGGTTTAGTCATAATTTAGTCCCATTAGAGCTCTAGATCATCACTGTCCTGTATGTTCGAGGTGTTTTCATGCCTCCACACCTTTGGCTCAGTTAGACCCGGAGACTCACTGAAGCTAAGGATTGTTTTTGTTAATATTAACTTATCTAATCAACAGTACTTATGTTTTTCTTTTTGAATTGTTAGTTATTTAGAAATTATTGTTTCCAAAGGAAATTTAAAATCATGTCAATGCGATTGTTAAATCTACCTTTTCTTTGGTTTAAAAAACTAAATTCAAAAAAATAATTTAAAGACAACCTGAGATAGTATTACAAACTTTTAGGGCTGCAACTTCTGATTTATTTGCTAATCGATTAACCTGTCGATTATTTTCTCAATTTATTGATTAATCATTAGATTGCAAAAGATTTTTTTTTCAGAATTTTTTTTTTTCAGAATTAAACCAGGTGAAACTAAAACTTTTCCACTTGAGGAGTTCTGGGTGAACATTGTACAGCACTTTGTTGACTTTTTTGCTGTTTTAAATATGCTTTATGAATAAAGCAGTATGGAAGAGTAGGAGATGGGTGTAGAGGGAGGTCCTACCTGTGGGAAACATGGACTAAGAAAAGAATGTTCTTATCTGAGGATATTTTTGTTTTCATCCTGAACGACTTTTATCTAACACTTCAGCAGAACCTTATTTCATCTTTCAGATAGTTTCTCTGAGTGCAAACCAGACAGAGTCCAGATATCCTCTGATCTTACCTGGGATGCACATATGAGGTACATGCTCTCCAAAACATGCCACAGAAAACACCACCTGAGTGTGTCCAGAGGAGCTGGACTCCCACCTGATGTCCTCAGATCTACCTGATCTTCATTAGACCTGTTCTTGAGTATTCCAGCCCATTGGTGAGTGTTCTGACCAAAGGCCTTGTAGATGAATTGGAACGTGAGTGAAAAGGTGTTGTAAGATCATTAGGATCCCAAATTCCTCCCTCCTCAACACTTAGTGGGAGGTGGGATGAAGCCACACGCGCACCCTCAATAGAATCCTGTCATACAGCTCTTCTCCTCAGCATACTTCCATTACTTAGGCCTCCTGTATTGTATATAAGCTGAGGCATAGACAGTTTTAGCAAACAAGAGCCAAACTAAAAACATGAAATATCTTTCATTCCTCATCCCCTTAGAATGCTTTTAGTTGACTTTTGTAATAGTTGTAGTATGTCATTGTTAATAGCCTTTTATTTAATGAAGTTTTAATGTTGTAATTGACAAAATTCAGGTCTCACATTGGTATGTTGTCTCATGTCATGTCCCTCTTAATAAATCCAATCTAATCTAATCAAACATCTGCTGTTTCACCCAGGAAGATCATTAGTGGCGCACTGCATGTTACCTAAATAATCCTAAGTGATGATGATGGTGTAACACACTGTATGGATTGTTATGTCAATGAACAAAGCAATGTTCCAATGCTGAAATGGTTTATAAAATAAGATTTGGTGTTAATTTCTGGTGCGATGTTTAAGTGAAATAATATTATTTAAGGAAACATTAATTCAGGATAACAATATAAAAGCACATTTACTGAGTCAACATATCCTTATTTTAATTTAACAACTTTTTTGTCCTATTGTAATTTTTTTATATGTTTTCAAAACATTCTTTTTGTTTTATATTTTAAGACCTCATTTTTAAATATCTTTTGCTTATAATTTTGTATCAATACCGCTCTTATTTTGTTCTAAAACATGCCTTGTAATATTGGATTTGAATCTTTAACTTAAAACAAGTGTAGTCTGTCTGTAAACCACAGCTAGCTGTTAGCTTCAGGCACTATGAGAGTACCTTCCTGCAGGTTGAACCACCCCTTTATATGTATCAGCTCAGAATAACACTGTATTGGTAAAGGTAAATTATTACTTGTGCTTTAATATAAATCACCTGCAGTTTTTACCAGAATTTAGGCAAGTCTTGCTGGAGTGTGTCCGACCTTAAAATATTGAAAAGTTTAATACAAAAGACTCCACAGTCCAGACATCTGGACAGGTTGAATTTAAAATCTTTAAATGATGTTTGCTTGAACCACAATGTGTAGTTTTTAGACTGTAAGTTTTCAAACAGGCAGTCCGTCTGTCTGGATGTCCTGCAGGGTCTTTATCTAGCCGAGTTTTCATGAAACTTTGAACATTCATGTAAATTACAGACTGATGTAAACATGTACGACGCAGAGAGGTTTATAACAAAGTTTAAATGAACATCTGATTAGTCTCAGCTTTACTCTAAACAGTAACTGGATTAGGACTCTTAGTTCCATCAATAAGAGATGCTGACCTGAACGGTACCTTGAAAGGAGGCCCTAACAGGTCCTGTCTGCCTTCAAACGTAGTTTAAAAGTCTCTTAAAGTTGTTCTGATTTACTGAGTTTTTGAGATCTTTTGAATCCAGAATAACTATTGAATTAATTTTCCATCACAGTAGGAGATGGGCTCCTGATAAACAGCTGTAGCTACATTCAGCTCATTGTTTTCAGTCTGAAAGTGAAAGACGCATCCGATCCAACCTGTTTGTTGCAGTTCCAGATTTTTTACACTGGTTCTCTAAATGTATATGTGAGCATTTTTAGGCGATGAGATAAAAATTATATCTGCCTTAAACAGAAATCATGTTTTATAGTCTTTTCAAATTTGTACAAAGTGAAGTATTCCCATGACCTGTCCATTATCACCCTCTCTCACCCGCTGATATCTAAAGATCAGAACCAGGCCTATATACTGTATATATAAAACATGTGCATTTTCTTTTGAATTAAGCGGGTGAGTGACACACTTTGGCAATTGAATAAGAGAGTTTACATTTAAAAAAAGAAAAAGTGAATTGTCTTATTTCAATCGCTTAGTGTCTTATGTTATGATTTTATTTTGAAAGCTTATCACAAAACCTCTGTACCAGACTGGTTAATAATTAGTAGAAGTACTGTGCTTAACTGATGATGATGAATTTGATCATACATAGCAGCTGCTGTGTATTTTCTAGAGTTCTCTCACTATAAAGGACAGCAGTGAAAGTGGTTCTTACTATTTCAGCAATCATCAGCATGCCTTGGATGCTCCGCACAAACGAAATGTCCATGTTGGTTGTGACCCTGGCTGTCAGCCCACTGAGCCTGTTCCCCCCATGTTGGAAGTTCTGGTTGTTGGGAGTGCTGGTCTCTGTAGTAACCTTGGAGGGGAAGTCTGCCATGATGCCGCAACCCGTCGCCTCCTGTGATATCAGTAACAAACTTATCCAGACTGGGTTTAGCCACCAGCAGCAGCCTGGATTAGACCAGAAGTGGCCAAAGCTGCAACCTGAAGTCCTCTTAAAAAACTTTAGAACATCAAAGCCTGGCAAACCCAAAAGTGAACCTCAGGTGTCCACCCGTCAGCTCAGCACCTGCTCTGACAGGTATCAAATGGTGGCATGAAGAAAGTTCCTCCTCTTCTTACACACCCACAATGTGTTTCGTCATCTTCCTCCCATCTGCTTGGCCTCTATTACTACATCCTCGTCCCTGTGGCACCTCCCATATGGCTCTCAAGGGCCACTCACCTGGGTAACTCATTAATATGTTGAAGGGGAGAAAAATAACACACCAAAACCGAATCAACGGTGCCCTCTAGCTACGGTATATAAAAACCTGCAGCCTTATATGTTATGGTTACATTTTATTTGCCTACACATACATTTAGTCACTGTGTTATTTTCATCCGGTATATAAATATTAAAACTATGAACACATTTTACTTTCAAAGGGTTGCTCTTTCACATTGAACTTTATTGATTTAATAATGGAACTCAACAAAACACATTTATACATATCCAGTGTCTAATGCTGCAGGTTCTTTTACTGCATTAGCCTTAATTATTTTACTGATGCGATTAGGATTGTGGTGCACTGCTCAGTGTTGGAGCTGGAAGAAAAAACAGCATAACAGATGTTGTGCCAAGGAAAGTATCTCTACAGAACATATTTCCCCTGCATTGTTCACTACGCTTTAACTGGAGAACGATGGAGGACCGAACACACAGCTTTGAGGCGCTCCGGTGTTAGCAGTCTTGGTCCTGCAGGTTCAGGTCCTTTTCAAGCATTGCATGAATAAAGCTGGTCTTATCTTTTGACATTCAAATGACAAAATATATTAATCCGTTTACTGTTAAAGAAATGTTTAAATGGTCCAATAACCCATTTTTTTCACTTCTGTTAGTTTAATATTTACCATTTTTTTACCATAAGTATTTAAAAATATACTTGAGCACATTTTTATACACCCTGAAAGCTAATTCCATAAAAACCTGATGACTCAGGTTTAAACAGTGCATCTATATCAACAAAATACATTTTTCAGATCAGATTTTAATAATTTATTCAGCTATAAAAGGCAGCAACATTTTGTTACACTGTGGAGCTTAAAACGAATAAAATAAAAACAGGGGTAATGGCTAAAGTTGAAATAAGCAAACTTTATTAACCCAAAGGAGGAAGTTTTTAAGCTTTAGAAACATCATCTGCAAACATTTCAACATTGGAAACAATCGTTTTGTGTCGGACTCAATTTCAATTCATCTAAATTCAGACATGAAAGCAGAGAAAGCATCAGAATGAGCCGCCATCAGCAGATCTGTCATTAAAATAAATACATCTGAATAACAAGAAGCAGTTTGATTTCAAACTCTCTGTGTCACACCAGTAACATTCCCCAAACCGTTAAAAATATTACATCCTCGAAGGGGTTGGATTTTGAATAAATAGTATTTTATAGGTAACATCAAATTGTTGCCATTCGCTTGTTATAATGACTGTTTCAGTTCTGGCAGGAAAAGCTCAAACCGTTCCTATCTTGATCTGTTTGGAAGCATTTAGTGGCGTCAAGTTTCCAGTCTGCAGCTGAGACAACTGGACAGACGTGTCCTCAGGAGTAAAACTTGCTGTTGTTTATTTTTTTCTCCTTTGACCTGAAGAGGAATCATGCATTAGTTTGACATCAGATGGCATCTCAGAGCAGTTTGATGCTACCTGTGCTTAAAATCACTCCTAAGAAGCATTCATTTCATATGTTGAGTTACTTGACCTGTATATCTATATAATATCTGTGTTTTATTTGGTTTTTCTAATTGATTCATCAAAATATTTTGAATTTGAATGGAACTAGGTGATATACTTTCTAATTGACCTTTTCAGAAACCAGGTGTATGAACTAAAACGTTTTTTAGGGGGTTGTTGGAAAAAAAGAAGTTCAACAAAATAAAAATATTTAGGACTATAATCTATCCCAGTGCTTCCCAAACTTTTTTGTTTTGTCTTACCATGAGTACCCTCCCCCAGTCAAAAATATTGATGGTTGTGCAAAAGTGGAAATTACAATAACTGATTATAAAACAGAAAGTATTTTATTTAAACTTCTAACCTGAGCACTTAATTCTTAGCCATTGTGTTCTTATCGAATCAAATAAAAAACATGTTGCTTGAAAGTTGGTAAGAAATTGAAATAAATACAAAATAAAATCAGATTATAAACCAACCTTTATAAAACTGGAGCTTCCCTGTATTTTTATTCAAAATTGGTGAATTGGGAACAAAATACTGAACAAAAGTTATAGTCAGACTGACGCCATTAGTTTTACTTTCTTTTCATCATTCATGACTCCTGAGCTTGCTTGGATGAGCTCAGATAGTTCAGTGTGAAAACAGTTATTCTCTACATCCAGTCTGTTGCTTTGCTTGGTTTTGAACCATGTAAAACTGAAGGTGAACTCAAACATATAAGAAAAACCTACTTTTTGGTTAGTAAAATCTTGTTTTATTTTTTAATTGGGTCCTCATAAAGCAGAACAGATCCCAGGCCTATTTTATTTTATTACCTGAGAAATAAAAATGTTTACGTACCCCTTGCAATGCACTCCTGGACCACTAGGGGTACGAGAACCCCGAGTTTAGAATCACTGATCTATCCTAAAATACATGCCCTCTAGTGGCAGCATCTGGTTTAACAACATCGAAAAAAACACTATTCAGATTTATCCAGAAACATTATTCCCAGAAAAACGATTTGAAAACTACACTTAATAATACGTCTGAGTCTATTTAAGCTAAAACTGATGAAGAGCTTTTGAATGAGTCTGATATGGCTGCTGGAGCCGATCAATCAGAGCAAACCAGGTCAAATGAAGGATTAAGACTTTAAATATATGTTTATCATCATTACGTTCTGCTGCTACCTGATGTGTTAACCTGATTTGGCCTCTATGTTACTAGTCATAAGAAGTCCATCTACCTGGTTTCCCCCAACTAATATAAGGTAATCAGAACCAACATGCTGTTCAATGAGTTTTTAAAAGGTTAAGCGCTTAAAGAAGATAGTGAAACTGCTGTTGTAGGAGAGAATTTTAAAGAAAAATTATCTTTTATTACATAAAGAACATAATGGACAACTCTGAGCATCCTCTTCATCAGACTGTTGAGCAACAGAGTATCATTTGTTTCCAGACGTGCTGTGAGACAGACCACTACAGGATGCCTTAGCATCTACAACTCCCCCAAAGAAACCCCTATAATAGTAACCATTATATTTAAATTCCCTTTGGGATGAATATTTTTTAAATAAATTGAACTGTTAAAAGTGGCATCAAGAAAAACGAGAAAACATCTTTATTTGTAGGTTTAGGAAATATGTTAGAAAACAAAAATGAAGCCTTTAATTATAACAATGGTTGCTTAATCTGAGCCACAGCGGAAGAAAAATAGATCCACCTGATAGGAACATCAGAGAGTCCCGCGTTCTAAATAAAGTATTAATAGGGAGCTACCTCTTCATTACCTCCAGCACTATTTGGAAAGCCCTGATCAAGGTGACTGCTGACACATTTCTGCTCAGGCTTAAGAGCCCGACTAACCTGCTCTATTTAAAAAAAGCCAAGTTCTCCAGAGTCCCAATAATGAGCTGATTATTTGACTCAAGTGTGTTGAAAAAGAGACATTTACAAAAGTCTCAGGCAAAAACAAAAAAAATATATTTTTTAAATCTATAAATTAACTAATTCAAGCTGAGCTGGGTTTTCTTTGACTGACGTTTAAATACTTTTCAGTTTTTTGTCATATAAGATTCCTATTAGACTTGTTATAGTCGTACCTGTGCCTCTCGCTGGATTCGCGGACGAGCTGGTTCTGAGGAGGCGTGGAGCGCTGGATGTTGCTGTGTGTGTCGTACAGGAAGGGCTCACTGTGCTCGGCTTGCTTCTTCCTCAGCTGGCTGGAAGACGAGTACAGCTCCTCCTCGGCTCTCTAAATGGGATCAGAGGGTCAGGAGGCCAAAGTGGCACAAGAAAGGCTTTCCGCTGAGCGCGCTCACTCACCCCAGCCTGCTGCACATTGATGTAGATGAGCAGAGAGGCAAGCTCCATGTTTTCACTGTAGCCGTTCTTCAGAGGTACTGAGCGGTAACCTGAGATAAACAGAAGAAGCCACATTAAGTTGGTGCTCCCATTAAATGGACCAAAAAGGCTGATCTGATCAAGGAAAATGTCAAGGCTTTATCTCTAAACTTTGACTATAGCTGATATTTTTTAAAGATAATCTGATGTCATTTAAGGAATAAATGATGTTAATTATATATTTAATCAAAAGTATAGAGTTAACTTAAAGACAATAAAAGAGACTTAAAATAGATAAAGACAATTCAGAGATTTCTGTTAACTGAGTTTTGCAGGTTTTCCTGATTTTTCTGAAGGTGTTGTTCTAATTTAATGTAATTATTTATAATTTGTCCTTTTCCTGCAGCCTCGGCTTAATCTAACTTCTACTTCCTGTCGTATTTTGTGAACCTTGTTCTCCTGCAACATCTGATCTGCATCATTAAGGGGAATCCGTTCATTACTTTGGGATTTTCAGCTTTATGAAGAAAGCTCACTTTCTTACCTAGGTCTGTCACCATGGCAACCCTAATAGCAAAGCTTTCAATATTTATTGTGATTCTTTCTGTCTCATTTAATGCATGTCTTTCTTTGCACAAAGACATAAATAAATATTGATTATTGGAATACAGAAGTCTTCAAGCCGGCCCTAAGACCTTTGTCCTGCATGTTTTACATGCATCAGCTTCGGTTCCCTTCTCAGCAGCAAACAAGGCCTGCAGAAGCCTGTTAATCACCAGTTTATTTAAAGCAGGATTATAGAAGCAGGAGACATTTAAAACATGCGGGACACTGGTTCCTGGGGACCAGGGCTGAAGACTCCAAGTGCGACATTTCTACCCTTCACATCCTCAGATGGATCCCTTTTAGTTTGTCTCCTCTAATTTTGGATTTTAAGCTTATTTTAGTTTGCAATTCTTTGTTTTTTCTTCTCATTTTGTCAAAATTAGATGATCTGGTTTTCCACTAGCCTTTAAGTCCCCTGAGGTTGTAATAAAAATAAAGAGCAACCACTGAACAAACTTAGAGCCACCAGAGTTGCAGGACGCTGCTGCCTCTGCATGCAGACACGTGTGCTTTCCTAACCTGAGCGGATGCCTTTGACAGGAAACGTGGCCTGAGCCAGGAAGTTTGGGTCTGAGAACATGTCCTCCTCATTGACCACAAAGCGGAGGAAGGTGAGCTCAGGCTCGTAAACTGTGAACTCCACTGGTTCTGCTGGGGCTTTCCACACCGGGTTCAGCCCGTTATCACCTGCAGCCAACAGAGATGTGAGACAGGAGTGAAACAATTCTTAAAGGTGCAGATCTTCAGTTAGACATCTCAGAATAGCTTTGTCTTACGGTAAACGATGGTCTTGAACTTCTCCTCTGAGTGTCCACACAGCTCGACCTCCACAAACGGGCTGGCGATGCTGCGGCCCGGTCTAGGCAGGTGTCTAGCAGCGATCACCTGCACCCAGATAAACTTTTATGAAGGTTTTGTTTAATACAGATAGCCTGGGCAAACGTCCAATCTGTGGCTCTTACCTTGAGTTTAATGTTGTACTTGACTTTCCTCTTCTCCTGATGAGGGTCGTAGCTGTCGGCACGCATCATCTCAGGCTGCAGCACATACCCCGTGTGTCCATTCAGGCTGAAGAGGGCACTGTTGAGCTGGGTGTATTTATCTGGGAGCATAAGCACAGCTTCAGGGGAGTGCACAGCTTTTTCATACTGAGAGAAAAATTAGAAAACCATTGCGCACAAAAAAAGTTCAGATGGAAAAAACCGTGCGTGGAGGGGACAGGAGAAAAGTACAAGGGGACACTCAAGACATCTTGAGTGGTCCCCCCTAAAGGGAAATCCTAATCTTACTCCAGGATCTATTTGAAAAAATGTTTCTAGGTTATAAAATATTTATTTGCTTAAGCTTTGTTGTGGGCTGTATGGTACAGCAGTGGTTAGCGCTGTTGCAGCAAGAAGGTTCTGGGTTCAATCCCGGCCTGGGGTCTTTCTGCATGAAGTTTGCATGTTCTCCCCGTACATGCGTGGGTTCTCTCTGGGTACTCCAGCTTCCTCCCACAGTCCAAAAACATGACTGTTAGGTAAATCGGCATCTCTAGATTGTCCCTAGGTGTGAGTGTGTGCATGGTTGTACGTCCTTGTGTGTCTATGTGTTGCCCTGCGACAGACTGGCATCCTGTCCTGGGTGTACCCCGCCTTACGCCCATAGTCTGCCGAGATAGGCACCGGCCAACCGCGACCCTGACGGATGAAGCGGGTGAAGATGGATAGAAGCTTTGTTGTTCTTATACTGCTAACACTGTTTTATGATTTAACTCACACCTATGAGGTTTAAATGAGTGATAAGTTTAATTTTAGCTAATGTGGTTGGTATGTATTGAGATCACCTAGTTTAGTTGGCATATGACGTATGCTTATGGCTGACAGGAAGGAGTATGGTTACAACAGCTGCTGCAGCAGTCCCCATTCTATAAAACAGCCCACAGAACAGCCATTTTACCATTTGTTCATTTGTTTTTATTTAAACACTATATATTTCATCAAATAAGAGCATATGTGTGTGTGTTTATGTGCTGAAAAAGATACCATTATTACCATTAAATATATATAGAAGAAAAATGTCAGTGATGGAATTATGTTAGTAGAGTAAATTATTTATTAGTCATATATGAAATATATAATCATATATGCAAAACATTATTTCAAACATCCTCAAACAGTGTTGCTACTGTGCTCTGGCTCAGCATCAGCTGAACATCTGTTTGCAGTCAGATGCAAATTGTGAAAAACGATCCTTTACTCTGTTTTAAATGGTTTAATCTATTTACATAAAGGTGTAAGTTTACGGTATAAAAATTCAGCTTGTCTAGAGCAAAAGATGTTGCAAGTGTCACCAGTCTTCCCTACATGCTTTGCCTTGAAACATCCCGAATGAAGGGGCAAATTACCTGCAGCTGCACGTGTTATTTCAGAACCCCCAAAATAAATAAACAAATTGCTAGGGACCCATCAGATGTCCAAATAATCAAACGAACTGCACTGTCAGGCCCTTAAAGACACACTGTGTTGCCAAAAGTAGTTGCTCACCTACCTTGACTCACATATGAGCTTAAATGAAGTAACATTCCTAATTCAAAGGAGTTCAATACGATATTGGTCCACCCATCGCAGCTAGAACAGCTTCAACTCTTCTGGGAAGGGTGTCCACAAAGTTTAGAAGAACATCCTTTTATCAGCGCATCTGTGAGGTCACATACTGATGTTGGACGGGAAGGCCTGGCTCACAGTCTCTGATCTAATTCACCCCAATGGTGTTTTATCAGGTTGAGGTCTGGACTCTGTGCAGGCTAATCAAGTTCATCCACGGCAGACTCTGCCATCCATGTCTTTATAGACCTCGCTTTGTTCACTGGTTTACAGTCACGTTGAAAGCGCAAGAGGCCAACTCCAAACTGTTCCCACAGGTTAGGATGGGGGAGCAAATACTATTGGCAATTAATGTACTTTCTCAGCAAAACTGGGGGAAATTTGCTAGAGCCGACTAGGAACTGACTATAATCAACTAACTAAATAAATGACCTGAAAATAAGTAGTCTGAGTGCATATTTGTTTTTCAGTTTCTGTATAAAGTTTACCTGCTGCGTTTAGGATTAATGATAGCTTAATGCTAATTATTTTAATTATACCAAGTCATAACAAAAATGTAAATAAGCCTCCATATTTCTATTAGAGACAACATCACCACAAACTCACAAGTGAAGAAGAAATAATGTTCAAAACGATTCAGGATTTCAGAAAAAAAGAGACGCGACTAGAATTCATTTAGTAGCAGCTTAAAGTCTGTTTCCGATACATCTACTATGATTATAATGGTTTAAAGGAATCCTGATTTGAATCAGGCCCAAGTAGACAAATGCAAATAGGTGTACAACTATTTAATGAAAATATGTTACGTTAATAAAAGCCAATTAAGTCACAGATGAAGGTATACGTAAGTGCAGCCAGAGCATTGATTTCATATGGAAATCGACTCCTGATTTAATTTGCGATTTGATGTGATCTATTTAGATGCAGTTTAACTGTCACTTTAACTGTCAGTTACTGTCCCGTCCATGGACATATGTGATGGCTCCAAGTTTGCAATCAAACTTTCATCAGATGGAAACATAAAACTGGTCTGCAATGACTCAGGACTTGAAGAACAAAGAAGTTATCGGCACCACAGAGAAAGGATGGTGAAAAAAGGAAAGGGCAAAGAAAACAACCCGGTTCCTGGTTATAACCAGTTCTTTTAAATCTTGACTCCTTCTTAGGGTTCTCCTGCTCCTTCTCACACTGTGCAGTGGACCGGTGGGTCCTAAGTGATCTCTTTATTGACATGTTTTCCTGTGTTTCACTGGCCTGACTCTGAGAAAATATATTTTGATCCAAGACAGCAAATAGACAACAGTCCAACAGCATGAGGAGGAGCTGCACGGATCAAAGCATCAAGCTTCATACCTGCAGTCTGGTAGTTTAAAGCTACCATGTGGCAGCCCACAGCCCACAGAGGGTAAGGGTCGTAGTTGGAGGACTCCACTCGCTGGCCTTTTGGGTAGACTCGGGTCAACGCTTTGCGGTTGTATCGTAGAAATTCCTTTGTGCGGCTCTTTCCTGGAATTTTGTTCTCCACAAAGGAGCGAATCTCTTTGTAGGTGTAGCTGTCTACATGGAGAAAGGAGAACGTTCAGAGGAACCCATTCGGATGATTTCATCTTGGTGACAAACACTTCTAGGTGAGGAATGCAAACGAGAAACAATATGAGGGGAAAAAATTCATAAGAGCTTCATAGAAATTTAGAACATAATAGAAAAAAGCTTTATATTCCTTGAGAGAGTAAATTCCCCCATTTAATGTCTGGATGTCGTTTTTTCATTACAGACTGTTGTTTTGCATTGGACTTTATCTTGAATACACCTCAGGAAAAGATGTTAATAATAAGGAATATTTCTAATTCATCGAGTTGATTGTTATTCAAGTTCAATTTAAAAATACTATAAACAAGCCAAGTTTTCTGGAAGTAAGTAATAGAAGCATATGAGAAATGCTTTAAAAATAAGAAATGCACATTACTATAATGATATAATAACCTAGCTTAACTACGTGAGCTCATGAAATGATGACGGGTTGCAGAAAGGCTTTGTTGTGTCTCCAGTTCCAGGAGAGTTGAGGGATTTTTATTCTGTTGTTTGGATTCACAAAGATCTAATAAGCTGCAGATTCAAGTTCCATCAACATTCATTCTTATTCAGTCCTTCCCTCCTGTCTGAGCAGATCATCAGAAAATGTTGAACCGTCTAGTTTCAGCAGCTGTTTGCATTTGTTCCACTGGAACATGCCGGTCCCTTTGTTGAGACAGATGTGGTTTGGAGTCAGTGCAGCACAGGAAGTTGTTTGGTCTTCAGACTGTTTCCTTTGGTCACATCCTGTTTGCTTAGCAGTTTACTGTTTTATGAAAGGTGAAGGTATCTCCAGTTCAGGAACGTTTAGGTTTTTCTGTTGCGTCACTGAGCAAAGCCACTAAATACCAGAACTTCTGTCATTTGGACTAAGCTTTAATAGGAACTGTTCGAGTGTAGTTTGGGCTATTGACGCTCTGTGTCTGCATCTGCTGCTCCTTTCATCATCTTCACCTTGAAAAGAAAAGCTGTCCCAAAGATTTTTTCCAGCATTTCACTGGATGCAGGCTTTGGTTCACTTTCAGAGAATCCAGTTACCAGCTGTGGGTTCTGGTCCAGACAGAAATGCAGGCGGTAATACCAGTCTCTGGACAGGTTTCAGGTTTTAGAGTTTGGGACAAGCTGAGCTCCGTGCTGCACTAAACAGCAGGAAAATGAACATGACAAAGTCTATGCTTTTGTAAAAAAAACAAAAGATAAATATTTTTTAAAGCTTAATTTATGAATTCAGGTATTGCACTTCACATGCGGTTTTAAATTGTGTGGTTATATGTTTTATTTGTTATAACTCTTTGGTTTCACCTTAAGTGGTTAAGTTTAAAGGTTATAGGAAAACATTCTTTGTTCGAATGATTTATCAGAAGTTTTCAGCCAGACTACATTTCAGGTGATGTAAAATAACCAGTGGAGGAAATGCTGTTTGCATTTAACTTTGTGTGCAGTTCATGCATCAGCGTGACTTTACCAAAGCGGTCCTTCTCCTTGCTCCGAGGCTGACAGTAGACCACCAGGTCAGACATCTCCATGGCAACCTCTGCCTTCTTTTCCACTTCTTCCTGTTGTCGCATCTGAGTTTGGACAGAAAGAAAAACCACTTCCTGTTTGTAGTCATACCAACAGACCACCAGTGAGACAATCAAAGGAGTTGTTAACAACAACCTGAGAAAGCAAAGACGTCGGATTTTCATTTTTTTCCAATAATTCTGAGTCATTTAATATCTACAGGCGTCCCTTAACTCTAATTATAATAAAAAACATAAGTTACCATAACTATGCAGACGACACACAGCTGTTTATTACGATATCACCACGTGACTATGGACCCCTTAACGCTTTGGTAAGAAGTCAAAGCATTTTCTTAAATGAATCAAAACAAAACTGAAGTAATAATTTGGACCAAAGAAAGAATATTTAAAGGTTAGCAAACATCCTCAGTTATTACAGCTAGAAACCACCAATCAGGCCAACAACCTGGGTGTCATGATGGACTTAGACCTCAATATTTAGAGCCTCATGAAGACAGTAACACACCTAAGAAACAAATCCAGGATAAAAGGACTAAAATGTCTCAAAAGAATCCTAGATAAAAAATTCATGCTTTCATCTTTAGTAGAATTGATTACTGCCATGATGTCTTAACAGGTCTGTCAAAAAGATCAGACAGTTGCAGCTGATTCAAAATGCTGCTGCATGTGTCCTCACTAAAACTATGAAAGTGGAGCACATCATAATAGGGGCTTAGCATCATGGCAGACATGTTATCTAGGTATTAAACACCCAGACCTCCAAGGTCGTCTGGATAAGGTCCACTCTATATACCCAGGAGCAGCTTTTAGTTCTAATGCTTTTCTAATCTGGAACAAAGTCTCAGAAAACTGTAAGAGTGACACCAGGAGGCAGTGGACCCCACTTTGAAAACCACTGATCTAAACATTAGTTTGAAGTCCACCTTTCCTTCATTGTATCATCAATTTTTTAAATTCTTTTAAATAATAATTTTATTTACTTTAATTAATTTATGTTTATTAATCATTTAATTACCTTTAAAGTCCATTAGACAGCTGCAGCTGATGCAAAATGCTGCTGGATGTGTTCTCACTAGAACTAAAAAAGTAGAGCACACCAGCCCAGTTCTGAAGTCCTACACTGGCTTCCTGTAGCTCAAAGAATAAACTTAGAAACTTGCCTTGCCTTTATACCATTGCAATGTAAAATTTTCAGAGCATTTACCTATTACTTTTTTTCCTATAAAGCACTTTAAACTATCTAGCCACTAAAATATTCTGTAAAACCCTTCCTTTTGTGTTTTTCAAACTGTTTTGGGATTCTTCTATCATGGAGTAACCTTTCATAAACATGATGCCCTCCAAAAGGTTTAGCATAAAGTTCATTTGGTTTTTGTTGTTCTGGTTTAGCTGGTTATGAAAACTCAGGCTTATTTTTCCTTGTCTTGGTGTATCGTTGATCCTTTCTTGTGTTCTAGTTTTATGCAAAGCATCACTTCACAGGGACACCATTCACAAAGCCTTGTCAAAGTATTAATACTTCCTATATTTTTCAAATTTTGTTTTACTAAAACAACAAATCTTTGTGTTTTGTTAGCATTTTATGTTACTAGGTTGAGAGTCTTCTTAGGTTTCATGTATTTCTAAGCTGTCATGGTTGGGGTTTGCCATGACTGCTCTGCCATTCTCTCTCTCAGTCTCCCCTCTAGGTAGCTAAGTAATTTTTTTTTCACTTAATTAAACATTCAAACACTATCTGCTGCCTTTTTAGATTTTAATCTACATCTAAACTGCAACATACAATTAATAATTTATCTCTCTAAAGGTTGGTTAATGCTTGACGCTCTTTTGAGGTTGCATCATGTGACAAATTACATCTTTTTACCTTCGACCCCCCTCTAGCTGCTTCCACATAGTCTTTTCTGCATCATGTACCTGGGAAGTATGAGGAAGCCTTTACAAGAAAAAAGAAAATCTTTGATGTATGTGATGGAGAATGTTGAAAGATGGACCGATGAGTCGAAGATGATGCTTTAAAACTATCTTCACTGAATAAAGCAGAATGTTCCTAAAGATTCGACCTTTAATTTATACAAATTTAATGATTTTTACTTTACTTTTATTTCAACACTTTCAATGTTCTAATGTCAATTGCTATTACTGGATGACCCACTAACACAGCCTCACATCCTCACCTCTTGCTCCTTGTTGTACTGTTTGTTCATCTCTCTTGTGGTGATGTCCCAGGCCACCTGGTACCACTTGAACAACTCCTCTGGAGTGCTAGTGGCCAGGTCGAACTGCAAGTTGTCCTGCTCCTTGTTCTGCAGGGTCAACACATGCTGCTTCCCGTATTTACCACCCTTCACTGCAGACAAACAGGAACAGATGAGCGACAGGACAACAGCATGCAACATCCATCCATGCTTATCTCTAGCAGTCTTTGGGCAAAAGAAGAGGTCCATTGCAGAACAACACAAGGACACACAGCCATGAGCAGACACTTTATATAGAGAAAATGATAAACAGTTGTGTTTTTTTTTACTCTGGGAGGAAACCAGAGTACCCAGAGATAACTAAAGCATGCACAGGGAGTAAACTCAACAGAGAGAGCCTAGGTCTTTATTCTATTCTATTCTGTACAACTTCAATTTGTTAAATGTCTCTTATCAGGTTAGCAGAGAGCCTCTACACCTTTTATTACCATCAACAGGTTCTGACCCAATATCTGATTGCTAATGAAACTGCTGGTTTTTCTGACCCGTACCAAGATTTTGAAAGGAGTCCATTTATTTTATCATTCCAGAAACTCAATGTAAACCTGCTTTATACATTACAAAAACAGTTATTCTGTAGGACTTGAAGAATCAGAAAATATTGGATCATCATCCCTCCATCTACAATGCAATGCACCAGTACCACAGACTCACAGCAGGTTGCTGCCACAACCATGTTTTTGCAGCTGGTATCAATGATCTGAGAGCCAAACCTTGGCTTCTACATTGTTGTTGTCATTGAGGCCAAACCACTCATTTTGTTTCGTTGTTTGGAGTTTCATGGTCAACATCCTCTTAGGGCAATGTTAAACCGGGTTCTTCCAGTTTCTGATTGTTATTAAGCATCAAAATTAATGTTATCTCTTTTCATGATCTGATCGTCCTCAGGTGACAAGAGAGGCTGGTTTTATAAAAAGTAAATAGAATCCAACCTGCTAAAGTGGATAGTAGAAGTGGCTCTGCAACCTGCCACAGCTGAAATTCCCCCACATTTGGTGGGTTGGCAGGTGTTGATGTTAAACCCTGGGTGAATGCATAAATCAGTATGGATAAGAGCTAAAACAAATTAAAAGTTTTGCGGCAGGTTCTTCATTAGAATATTTATGGAATTTGTTACTGGTTTCATTTCTCCACCCTGGCGGTGGACCATCGACAACACCCTATGGATAAGATCATCTGAACCGACCTCTATGTAGAAAAGCCCTAAACGTTATGCCTTTACATCAAGTGACAAGGTTAAGTTAAACCAATGAGCCTCACTTTCAAGCAGCAAAGAGGTGAAGAAAAAGATGAGAGAAAGTCATAAGATCACTTACTTCTTTGGATGTCGTAGCTGGATATGTCCACAACACCCTTACAAAGTTCACCTAGAGGGTTGTCCTCCATTTCCTGTGTTATCATACAACAAAGATACACAGTTATTTTCAACATTGCCTTGAGCTCCTGTGACAAGAACCTGAACTCTGATCTCTACCTGAGCGCTAGTGTCAGCCTGGGCGTTGTTAGAGATTTCCTCCACGTAGTTTGCAGGAAAGAACAGCTGCATCCGTCCTCCGTAGTCACCTTTCCACCTGAAACAAGCGGAATAAGTCAGAGATGTTAAGGAAAGAAGACTTTGACCCAGAATAAATACCAAAGCAGGTTAATGGTCATAGTTACAAATTTTAAATGAAAATGATTACTTTAGAAAAAAATTATACATCCAAGGAGCATTTTGAGTGGTAGAGAACAAAATCATAAATTTTACCGGAAAAAAATTATTATATATACGTAATTGTTTCATACATTTTGAGGAGTCCAAAAGGTATGAATATTTACTTTCAGTTAGGACATCAATGTCGACGTAGAATGACTCTTTACCAATAGGAATATTGGACTCAATTCTTATTCGATGGAGCTCAGGTGTTGCCAGGGCCTAGTAGCTCTATGACAGCTGAGAAATGTAAGAGAAGAAGCAATTTCTAAGATTCAAACCAAAAAAGAACCAAAACTCTCCAGTGTGGTGCCGAATCAGGGGATCAATGTGGCTCAGAAGCATCACTGAGGTTAAACCTCTCCTTCTGGACAGGTAATTTTGAGTCAGCTTTAGCACTTGTAGACCTGGCAACCAGCTGGCAAACAGTATAGCTGAAGTCTGGAAGGACAGTGGGTGAGCCACCCACGGGCTGGGATGAGCTAAACTTTCTGGTTTCTCATTTAAACAACAAGAAACACAACTTATAAGTAAAAAGGTCATAAAAAGATGAAAAACAAACATGCAAAATAAATCCAAAGAGTGAGTCAATAAGGCACCCTGAGAGATTTTGCCTCTTCCTCAAATGATGTGATCCATGATCAAACCTCCTGCTAAAAGCTTATTTTCCTTTCAATGACCATGAGCAGATTGTAGAAAACACTATTGTGTGGACTCCTTTTGCATCAACCTTCAGCTCCTCTGCATTGGTGGCTTTTCTATCCCTCATCTTCCTCTCGAGAGCAGTTCATAGGTACTTTTGAAACCATTTGAATCTTCTCTAATTTCCTCAGTGATCTTTGCTCCATAACACTCTCAAAGCTGCAGCTATCCCTTTTGCTTATGCACCTTCTTCTACCACACTGTTTTCTTCAAATACACTTTCTATTAATAATGCCGAAACAGTCCGTGAACCACCAGCTCCTTTAGGGAAAAAAATCTTAAGACAGCTTCTACTCAGCAGTCTTCTCTGTGGTTGTGAAGGCCAGAGCATGGAAATATAAGAACATTTCTTGATTAAAATACAACTGCAGCAAACAGTTAGTTCATCAGAGATCATCATCTCAACTATTATCCTTTCAAATTGGCAAACAGCGAGGAATATGTCTGATCATATGCTTTTTAAAGGATGCCATTCTGTACATTGATAATAGTTTTTTGTACTCACCATCCATCGATTTCTTTGGAAACATTGTGTATTAAAGCCCCTTTATTGAAGGTGAGCTCATCTGATCTCGTGGCTTGGTAGGCGTATAAAGCCCGAACTGTATTTTGGGGCTTAAAGTGACATGTTAGTTGACTAACAGCAGGATTAGAAAAGGTTAAAGATAATAATCAGAGATAAAAAGCTGTTTACGTACCAGCGAAGGCTCTATCTCATTGGGTTTCACATATGTCTCCATGTATATAGAGGAGCAGTTCTCGTTCTGTGTGCCAGAATCATTTGTTATTTTCATAATATAAGCTGTTAGTGTTTCCTGATGGAATATGGTCATTTCCTCTCATGTTGACACAGAAACCCACCGAGTTGAAGCGTTCCACCAGCTCAGGTGTGACCGGGTACCGCAGCTTGATTTTGCGATACAGCGGCTTCTTCCTGAAGTAGTTCACCAGCTCCACCAGGCTCTCAAACTCTGTAGTGGTGCCCAGCAGATACACGTTTCCCTCTTTCTGTATCCGGCAATGTTTGACCTTCCCGTCGCCTCTGGAGTACATAAAGTATCAAGAGAATTCCTGCATATTTATTCATTTTCAATTTGCTTTTCTCTTTTAACTACCAAACAGTAATGCATAGATATTGCAGGTGTTTCATTTATTTATCTTTCCAATAAAGATGGGAGCATCTTAAACAATAATTTAACTTTAACCTCAAATCCACGATTATTTTCACTGCAAAAACTATCTCAAAATAAATGAAACATTCTAAAATAAGTGTATTTACCCATAATTTGACTAGTTAAGTAAGTCAATCTGCCAAATGAGTATTTTTACTCCTAAAAAGGGATAATTAGATATTATGCACTTGAAGTAAGACAACACGCTTGCTTTTTCTTATTTTAAATGTAAATTGTCTTATTTAATTGACAACATGTGTCACTCACCCACTTAATTCAGGAAAAAATGCACATATTTTAAGAAAAATTGACTTAGATTTCAATTCTTATGAATACCAATATAAATTGATCAACAATTTATTTTGTTGAGGAGGAGGACTTCCTTGTCAGGTTGAGCTCCAGTAGACTTTCACCTCAGAACCAGGGACACATACAGAGCAGCTTTACCTGAAGGTGATGGCGTAGGAGTCAGGTTCTCCTTCTCTCTGCCGGATCAGGAAAGCTCCATCTCTGGGGATCCGTAGCAGATAATCCTCCGCCTCGCCTCTGCTCAGGTTACTGTAGAACCATCTATAAAGCACGGAAACAAAATGTCTATTGATGACAACTTTTTTATTTTAGCAAAAACAAATGTTTTTCACAGAGAACGAGGAATTACACATCAAAGCTGGAATGTAAATAACAAAAAACATGTTAAAGTAAAAGCTAGATGCCATGCATGTACGATTGGTTGAATTGTTGTTAAAAGTAGCCTTTTGTAGAACTTAGAAACCATCAGTCAGAATGGTTCCTGGGTCACATCAATAAACCTTTGAGCCATTAGTTTCAGAAAACAAAAAAAGCAGCTTCATTTTCTTTAAATAATTCACCTCAGTTACCATGGAGACTGTAAACTCCATACATGGGAAAATCCTGCACAGATTGGTACACCAGTTGTTTTTCTATGGTTTGAGGCCCTTTTAATGTGTTTTATGTCTTGATTTCCAGAGAAGATTTGGCCCAAAAATGTAGACAATGACTCAGAAGTTTTTTTGTTATAAAATAAAAAATAGATCAATAATAAAGCAGCGTATGAACAATTTCAGCAAACATCTACAAACATCCTTTAAATATGATAGATGAAAGATAATCAAACTCATGTTAATACACATAAATTGTAGTAAAAACTGTTTTGATTGGTGTCGAGTAACATGCTTTCAGTTTCCTTGTGGACTTGCGAGGTTTCATGAAAAGTTTCAATGCTAAAGTTTGGGGGAAAAAAAAGAAAGATGGACGAACCGCTCTTGCAGATGAGGGTCGGGTTTGGGCACTGGTTCGGTGAGGCGCAGCTCGAAGTCCTGGCAGCGCAGCGGGTTTTCTCTGTAGTGCTGGATCAGAGCGTAGACGCTTGAGAAGTGCAGGTTAGGAGTCAGGTAGAAGTAGGTGTGCCCTCCCTCTGAGTTGGAGCGAATTCGGCAGTGCTGGACCCTCCCACTGCGCCTGTAAAGAACACATCCAGCAGGGCGGGGGGGCATGCATGGTTCAGTGTTTGTGCCTCTAAAGGAACTATTTTAAAAAAATCAACCATTAATGCTCAGTCCGTACCAGAAGGAGAGGGTGTAGTCGTTGACGTATCTGTCACTCTGTCGGGCCAAGAAGGTGCCATCTTGTCCCCCGGATTCAGCGCAGTAGTCTTGGATCAGTCGCTCAGCCGTCAGCCTACCCTCCTTCATGCGACCATGAAACCATGGTTCTGCACAGTGCAAGTCCTGGTACTGAGAAACCCAAAAAACATTTCCTCTATAATCTTTATTTTAAACAGCCAATGAGAATAACAATGATAAACCCGGACAAGCAGAAAAATCAGCCATGCTTCTATTTTCTGTTCCTCAGAATAACTGTAATAAATCAGAACTAAAAGTCTCTCGACTGCATGGAAACAGACGATATGGACCTGAGTTTAAGTAAAGGAGCAATGGACGCACCGAAAACATCCAGTCAATCAAACCTAAACATTTAAAACTCTGCTCTTAATTGAAGGAATGTTTTGATATATGATTCACTGATGGAAAGCAAAATGTAAAACTTTTAAAGGTTTTCTACTCAGTCAGTGTTAAATCCTGGCTTTTAAATCCATTTGTGGAAATGAGCTGATTACCTTTCGAGGATCTTCCTCTTCCTCCTCGTACTCCTCAGCGTAGTAAAGCTTGTCATCAGAAATTACACAGTAGTGCCGGTTCCAGCGCTGAAAAAACAAAAAAAAAAAAAAAACAGAATTTCACATTTTGCATGTAAATCCAAGAGACTTTCTATGAAAAACTGTTTTTGATCAATTACTGTGAAAAAAGAGTTGACCTTTGGTATTTTGTTTTTTGTTCTAAACACAAACATATCTTGCATATTTTGCATAGAAGGATTGGTTTAAAATAATTAGTAAAAATATTTATCAAAACTGAGCCCCAGGAACCCAAACTAAAAGAGTTGATCGATCTTACTCCCTTCCTATAAATCCGCTGGTCTGCCTTTAACAGTACCTGATCCACTGGATCCCAGATCTCCAAGTCTCCCTGCTTCTGGCCCTTCCTGAAGTCTTTGGTTGTTATTCCTCCCTCCACATTGAGCTTCTTGTGCTGTGAGCGATCAACAGATAAATCGGTCATTCTTCACTGACGAAGATCTTCCACCTACCTCTCAGTTTGCTCCAACTCTTGGTACCTTCAGTATGATCTTTCCCTTCAGCTGCGTAGGTGAGGGCAGCTGCTCGGCCATGTGCTCCACAGGTTCAGTCAGGAGTTTGTCACCAAACACTTCCTTAAAGATGCGTGCCATCTGACGCTGCTGCTCTAAGGGGCAGTGCTCCTCTATGGACAGGATGACCGGGAAGCTGAGAATGAGAAGATGGAGGTGATGAACCATTGAGAGCAGATAAAGAAAAGCGTCAAGGAAATCTTTTGATCTTCATCCACAGCATAAAAATCACGGCATTTTTAAATGACCCAGACTGAAGAATTTACAGTGATTCTCACTCTGAAGTGACAAAGGCGTGCTCATTTATGGCTTTAACCACATCCTCAAACTTGATCTTGGTGGTTCTGGTCCAGCCGTGGTAGATGATCGGCTCCCCTGGACCCTCCCAGCAGTCCACTGCAAGCATCAGGCATCACTCTGATTATTACCAGCCTAAAGCTGAATAAACACAACTTAACAAACTGCTTTTACTCTCATATTTACATTCAACACAGCGACATCCCAGGCGCAGGCAGCGAACGTAAGCCTCTGTGGACGACTCACTGCGAAGCTGATCACCAGTCAGGTAGCTGTTAAATGGAAAACACAACCAAGGTGGATGATTAGGTGTGTCATAAAACCATTACGTGTGACATGTACAAACTTGCCTAAAAGTGTCTGTGACCCGCTTTTCCTTCAAATTAAAAAGAAAAATATAAGAACAGCACATAAATATTGAAAAATTCGGCATTATTTAACATTGCATTGAATTAAAAGACAATTGTGATCCAAAATTGGCATATTTCTCTGTTCAAATTTGACAGTCCAAAGTCCATAGGAGGTGAAGCTGTAAAGAAACTCCAGGAATGTTTATTGTACAAACCTCTATGATAAACAGTTCAGGTAGACGTCAGGTTAAACAAAAACATCATCAATACCTTAAAACAATACTGTTTTGATGCTTATATATTGTGACACTGTTTCACCACTTTTCAGGAGTGAAAAAGAAATACTAAGTGGAAAAGAACTAGAAAACTGATGGACAGCTGGATGGAAACTAACAAACTACAGGTGTTGGACAATGAAACTGAAACACCTGGTTTTAGACCACGATAACTTATTAGTATGGTGATTGAAAATGTTTCCTGACTCGCTCCTCCAAAACACCCCAAAGTGGCTCAATAATATTTAGATCTGGTGATTGTGCAGGC
>JAUZNJ010006740.1:0-18275 GCA_034780135.1 Jordanella pulchra
TGTGGGGGATAAATTATGTCTGAGGCCACCTCCTCTGTTAAGGGATGGCTTTTCCAAGTTAACGAAAATGGCTTCTTAAACTCCTCTCTCAAACCATCTATGTTCTTTAGCTAGAATATGGACGTTGTTGTCCTCGAATGAGTGTCCTTCCAGGTGTAGGTGAACAGCTGAGTCCTGTCCTGAGTAGTTGGCCCTCTTGTGTTGAGCCATGCGCCTGTGCAGAGGTTGCTTGGTCTCTCCAATCTACAGGTCTGTGCACTCTTCATTACACTGAATAGCATAAATCACATTGTCAGTCTTGTTTCTGGGTGTCTTATCCTTGGGGTGGATCCTTTGTGTAACTAAGAAAATCTGTAATCGTTGCAGTCATCTCTTTTTTTCTTTTGTTCCCAATAAATTTGTTTTTATTTTACACTCTGTTGCATGCAGCTGTCATACCCTTAGAATCTACTTATTTAGAGTAAACCTTTGAAGTTTCAGAGTAGTATTGTTTTTCACAGTGCTGTGCTTGTCAGTCTACAGCAGTGGCCTTTTATACCTTTAACAATTTTCCGTATGTCTCAACGATTTATAAGAACAAGTGCAGGCCAGTGCAAGTGCAGTTAGTGGAGAAACAGCTATTTCAGAGTGACCAAAGCTGATTCTGTACAATTATCTATTCCAATCTACCTAATTTAGTCTGATTCTAGAAGGTTCAGACGTCAAGCAGAATACTTATTTTACACTTAGTGTAAGTGTAAATCAGGCAAATAAAACTGTTGAAGAAGGTCTCTACTTCAATTACTTTTTTAATCCCTCCTGCAACACCAACATTTCAAAATAAGTGACATGCTTCATGTCTATTTTTTGTAGCCCAAAAAATCCAAATAGTAAAATAACTGTGAAAAAGTGAATTATTTACATTATTTGTTGCTTCGTCTTTTGGGTGATAAATAGTTCTACTAGGGTTAAATTTGTTCATCTAATTTATTTCTGTACAGATCCCACCTCGAATCTGTATCAATCCAAGCTTGAAAGTAGGCAACGCAACACAAGGCTATTTATTTGTCTATAAACTCATGTTTGCTGGTAAAGTAGAGGAAAGGAGAATATACTCTGTGGTCTTGCAGCAGATTTATCTTAGATTGTAATTGGGCAAAGAGAAAGCCAAGGAAATCAGCAAATGCAGCTACTACTTAGAGCCCCCAATAGCAGGAGGATGCCATGAAGAGCCAGAGGCCTCAAATATGAAATACAGATCCTGAAATTTGTGTTTATGAAGAAGCAAAAAAGTCTAAAGGATTTTAGGTTTTTTCAAATATAAAATAGTATATTTAAAGTTTAACAGAGAAATTGTTATAATTTGAGAATTATACTAAAAGTCTAAGTTTTATTTTCAGTTCTGTTATTTTCAATCTCTTTATCATGATTGTATTAATTTTAATTAAGACTGAAACTAATACAATAAGATATATAACACGTTTTTGCTCCTTTAATAGCAAATCTGTATAGAAAAGCTGAATGCCAGTAATAACTGACCTTACAAAAGAGTAAGTTAGGGAAAAAGCAGTACCACCCATTGTTTTTACTTTTTAAAATTACATTTAAAACCAAATGAATACATTTACCATCAGTAAAGGCGAACATTTTTTTATTCAGTTTGAAATTATATATAATCATTTCCTCTTTTGGGTTAGTTACAAGTAGCAAAATTATTTATTTAAATCTTTCGAATTGCTCAATTAATGAGTGATACTTTTTCAGAGATTATAAACATTTCCCAATCTGAAGCTTAGATTACTTTAAATTTACAAAGACAAAAGTAGAAAACTATATTACTTTAAATAAGTAATTTAATTGACGTTGGTTGAAGAGTCACTCAAATATAATTTACAGATGTACATTGCTCATTTACATGAATTAAAATAGATTTTTATGATTTCTACTGGAAATAAATTGAAATGACGGCTGCATGGTGGAACAGTGGGTAGCGCTGTTGCCTTGCAGCAAGAAGGTTTTGGGTTTGGTCTTGTCCCGGGGTCTTCTACATGGAGTTTGCATGTTCTCCTCGTGCATGTGTGGGTTCTCTACAGGTACTCCAGCTTCCTCCCACAGTCCAAAAGCATGACTGTTAGGTTAATTGGCATCTCTCAATTGTCCTTAAGTGTGAGTGTGGTTTGTGCACAGTTGTACATCTTTGTGTGGTATGTGTTTCCCTGCGACCGACTGGCGTCCAGTCCTGGGTGTACCCCACCTTACCCCCGTATAGATAGGCACCGGACCAAGCGGGAGAAAATGGATGGATGGATAATTTGAAAAATATTACAAGCCTGCAAGCCTAAGAACATAACACTAACCGCGATAAACGCGGATGACAACATTATGATTGGTTGATGTGCTAAAGAGGGGGTTGGTTCATTTCACAAAAAAGATTGCAGTGATTTAAACAAATCAATGTTTCTTTAAATTTCAAGATATATGGGAATCCATCTTCAAGTGGATATTGATCCCACATATAAGGACAAATTAGCTGTGAAGTGGCTTAAGGAACTCTAGAAGACTGTTTCAGAGTGGCCATATCCCTGACCTGAAAGAATGTTGACAAGACCTGAGGTGTGTTTGAGCAAGGCAGCTGTCAAACCTGATTAAGTTACACCAGGTATTTTAAGAGAAATTGGACTATTAGAAAGGATACCTAAAATCTTTGGTCTTAAATTACATACTTTAATCTCAAAATAACCGCATATTTAAAAGGGTAAAAAACCTCTAAAGTAAAAAAAAAAAAAAAAACACAACAAAAAGCACACAACAAAAATCCAAAGAAACAGCCAAACCTATCTCTCTGTCATGTCCTGGTATGTCGCAAATAGAAACCTGTTCATCCTAACTTAACCAGATGTATTCTGATTTAATATAACTTAATTAATTATATTTTAACCCCCTTGGTTTTCATTTTTGAGTTACATAAAGGGTCTCAAATCAAGTTCTTTTTAATGACCTTTACATTCTAAAACTGCTCTTGGTTTGTAACATTCAATAGCCCTCGGTGTTTTAAAATAAATCTGTGTTTCTTTTCTCGTTCTTTCCATGAATGTTTTTCTGTCAGGATGTATTCATGAGAGCCGTTGGTCCTCTGCCTGCCTGTTTAAATCTCGCTCACTCTGCGATGCAACTTCCGTTTTCAGCACCACGGACAGCTCCGTCTCTCTCATCCCCCCTCCCCTTTTCACTGAGACCTTATACAGCAGCTTGAAGCAGAGAGGTAAACTTTTGCCAATATCCTGACTGAAGGTTTGAAACTGGTGTATGCAGAGCACTGTACGCGTCCTTCTGCTCCCATGCCTATCACAGACGCACACTGCCGCTAGAAACAAGAGCGACAAGGGAGAGCGACAAGGGAGAGGCTCCGGAGAAAGATAAAGGCTCCCGATATGAACTGAATATGCACGGAGAGGATTCTGTGAGAAAGACCTGCGTTTATTTGCTGCGGGGGATCAAATTGTAATCGCGATCGTCTCAAAATAACATAAAATAAACGGAGAGCCGAGTGACCCACAGCACAGAAAGAACCGAGAGGTGGTTGAAGAGAGAGAAGGACAACTGAGCCTGGGGGGAAGCGAAAGGAGGGAACCGAACTGCATGTGAGACCGCTGGTCCAGGCGCGCGCACACCGGAGGCAAGAGATGCAGCCTGCGAGCAAGCTCCTGACTCTGATTCTTCTCATCTTTATGGGCACAGAACTCACCCAAGTAGGTTTGCATTTTAACGCCACGTTTCCACCTGTTTGTTTTGTTTTAGATATAAACGGTTATTGTGATCTGTCTCAGAAAATGAAACCCTGAGAATTAGCCCTCTCCCCTTCTTGAGTAGATTAACAGCCTAGGTTTACATGATGTGAATGCGTTGTGCTTTCACTATCTCTATCTGACAGATGAACGCAAGACCGTTCCTTGTTAAAGAAAGCTACGATTTATCAGTTATCATTCCCACTATTCTGGTATTAGATATGTTACTTGAAGCTTCCTCCGAAACATAGATATCAATTAATAATGATGGAATGATGTATAAATCAGGGCTAAACAATCAAATGCAGTGTCTCACATAATGGGGGTGGGGTGGGGAGGTGGGTTTTGAGCATGCCCACTGACCACAGTGTGACTTTGCTGGTGCGTATGAGTGAAAGGAACAATTAGTTCAACAACAAGCTTAAAAGTGGTACAATAAAAAAAGAATACAAAAACAGGGAAATAAAAATCTTAGGTTGTTTATTAGAGCTACATTTCACATGCAGTAAAAAATCTGTAAAATGAGACTGCCACACTGGTAAGACAATGAGGGGAGTGGGTTTATTTATCACCAAGGCCCCTGCCTACGCTGGAGTGACAGATTTTTTATATAATTTACTATAATTATGTTTGCTTTATCACAAAGTCATATTTGAAACTGTTGTGTGGATCCAACTGTAGCTGGTAAATTAGAAGGAAAATAACATCAAATGTTGAGCGAGGCAGTATCAATAAACTCTGCCCCCCCCACCCCACCCCCCCACCCCCCATTGGCACGCACAAGTCACAAACTCAATATTGTGGATGTAAAGTAGTTTCCTGTTAAATCCCTGCCGGCTCTGACAAGCAGCATACAGGAACAGTATTGACACAATGTAGCTGTGGGTTGAGGGGGTGGGGGGGGGCCTCCAACAGGTTTCATTGGAAATGTCATGAGTAGGGGGTAGCTTTATTCAGGGTTGTGTTTTGGTCTGTCAACAGGTTTCTACAGAAAAGCCGCACACTGCAGATGCTTATAAAAAAAACAACGGTTTGGTACAGCTAATTTGAACCTCCTGACTACTCAGGGTGGTCACACCAAAATTTAAGAGCACAGAGAGCATTTCAGGAGCTGGAAGGGGACTAGAGGCTAAAAACAAAATAATAAAATTGATGGCTTCTTATAAGTTTAGTTTTGTACATTTAAAAATATCTACAGTAAATAAAAAAAGACATCCGTAATCGCTAAATCAAATTAGCCTAAAATCTTAAACATCTTCTATTTACTACCTTCTCCCACATAAAAAAAGAAATATATTTCTCACATACTTTAACTTAGTAGTTAAACTTAGCATATATTTTTAAATTTTGAAATAATCTGAGAAAAGTTCTTACCTTTATTTTAGAAAAACATAAAAAATTCCCTATGGCGTTGTTTCTGATTGGAGGGGCCCCAAAACAGATTTCATAAATTAATATCTAAACTAAACTTTGAATAATTCAGTCAAGGATTTGACCAGTGTGTAAATAGCATGCATGTCTTCATTTTAAATGATTTTTTTCTAAAAAGATATCAATAAAATCTCTATTGTGTTTCTTTAACAAATAAAAAAATATATATCTAATTTTAAATAAACTATTCAGAGTATAAACTTACTGTTCCTAAACTGCACACAACACAAGCATTTGAAAATGTTAAATATAAAAAACTGTGAGCAATTTTCTTTTTTTAAAAGTTTTTTTATTCTTTTGGAGCAGCAGCCACCCTTTGAGAAGAGGACACCCTCTAGCTGTATTGGCCATAACAGACATCTCTGCTGTTTATTACACAATGTATTTTACTTATGATATTTTTGACACTTGGATAATTTTTTCAAAACTTCCATGAAATATAACTAAATTTCCTTCACCAGAGTAGGAAAAGAGGACAGAATGTTACTTTCATTAATAGTTGTGCAAAAAAGTATAAAATGTCTCTCCTACAGGGATGAATCAATACAATTCATACCTGGAATAGTTAAGTATGATATGTCCCAAACTGCAAGATATAAAATAATAACACCAGCTTTACTTGCCTGCTACTTATTAAAATTTGACACAGATTAGCAACATTACACACTCATTAATATTTGAAGAAAATCGTATTTATATAGGATTGTCTTGCCAAGAAATAGCACTGAGGTGGGTTGTAAAGTTTTATGGGTTGCCTTCGCTCCCTCCTGGTAGCTCCAATGGTAGAGGCCAGAAATGTGTGTTGTATTGTCCGCTTGGTGTTGTGCCTGATTTATGTGCAGGTCAGGGCCCACAACACACTGACAGGGTCTTTCTTTGAAGACCTGTGAGGAGGTGGATATTATTCTAGCACCAGAGAAACAAAATGACAGAATACCCTGACAGGCAGAAGTGTTATTGCTTTACTTTCATAAAAGAAACGTAGGGTCCATTTCTGTGTAGGAGGAGAAAACTAAACATCTTCCCATCTTAACTCTGACTGAAACCAGATATGGAAACAGAGCTTTTTCTATACACATAAGCACTGCAAGTCTTACTGGTGAATTAATTATCTGGAAAAAAAGCCACCAAAGCAGTACAGTACTGCATCGACCTCTGATGCTGAACAATTATGCCCTCCCAAGGACTGCATTAAGAGCTTTGCTTTAAAACTTTCCCACAGTTTTGGAGTTTAAATTTAAACGCCTCACTCTTAATGAGGCTTCCTATTAGCGACACCATCTATGCACTGATTCTACCCTCAGTTGTCAAATCTTGTTCCCCAAATTTTGCTTTGCAAACCGCATGTTCTTTCTCAGAGCAGTAGTAAGCATTCAGAGCAGCATCTGTCCCTCATATATAGTGCCTGATCCACCATTGTTTAACTTGGCAACATATGATGGAGCAGGTGGTGCTGTTTAAAGACACATTTTTGACACTGTGCAACATGGCTATTTAAAAAATTAGCTAAAATTTTAAGCTTTTTGTTCAAAAAGTACATAGATATATTTTTGTTTTATTTTTTGTTGCATTTTTTAAGACTTTTTCAAATAAACAAAAAACAAAAAAAAAAAGATAAACCAGTAATGCTCAGTCGGGCATTACATCAGTTCAAAGTGAACTCCATCATGTGTGGTGTGATTGGCAGCCAATGATTATGATTCATTATGCTCAGCTCAGGCAATGGGTGGAGAGGAGGAAGGAAGCAGAAGAGGAGTAGGTGGAGGTACAATGCTTTTTACAGTCCATTTGTACGCTGCAATATGTAATTTTTTTTTTATTATTTTGTTTTTACCTTTTTTAGCTGCTTGTGAAAAGATAAAAACTCTAAATTCTGACTGTGACATTGTGGTTGTCCTACAAGGTACAAACAGCCACAGCAGCACAAAGAGCCCAGGCAGAGGTACTACCCTCATGAAGCTTTAATGCTGAATTTTAAAGCAGTAGTAGGTTGTTCTGGAGGTGTATTGTAAAATATGCCAGTTTGTTTTGGTGGTTTTTCTAGCAGATCTGTACCTTTTACCTACCTTGTACGTAAAATTGAATATTCTGCATTGTAATAACTATGTATTAATATTAATCTCAGGCCAACTCTCAGAATATCAGCTCAATGGATCGCTATTGTTTGTTAATGTAAACTCCCTGAGGATAAATGCTCAGTCAATGCTGCAAGGAATATCCACCAATTTATCTTGACAGAGAGTCTGATTGATCCATCCAGAAGAGGGTCAATGATTATTAATTGTGTTCTGTCATCATGATTAAATCCCGAGTACCTTAGCTCGATAATGGCTATTTTGAGATGAGAGTAATGGTAGTAATGGTAATGGTACAAAAAGGATCTTTTTAGAAAAAAAGCTTTGTGTATCTAATATTTAATATAAATGTTTTCCTTCCTTTTTCTTTTTCCTTCTTCTCTGATTTTTAGTAAAAAAGAAACCCAAAACAAAGCAAGCACAAAAAACAAAAACAAAAAAACAACTACAAAACTATTTTAATTAATATGCAACAAAAAATATTGTTCAAACAGGGCACCAGACCAGCGGTCTAACCTATGGGGCTCACACTGCCCTGAGTCCAGCCGTGTGAATACATCATTAGAAGCTCCTGCTGTCCTACACTAACCTTCATCTCGTTATATAATCTAAATGGACAGCAGAGCGTAGTGGTGGGTGAATAGCTGTCAATGAAACTACTGTCACTGTGAAATCCCACCTTAAGGTCATCTACAGTAAATGAGAAAAGCCACAGGTGAAGGAGAATACAAGATGTTAAAGCAATAGACATGCAGCGTGTACAGAGATTCTTCTCCTCTTTTCTTGCAAAAGAAAGGCATTACAGAATAACCACCTATGCTCATCAAATCAGTTTTAAGTTGCATCCTGTTGATCCATAACATGGATGAAATCTTTTTAGCCATTTACAGTTCAGTTCAATTTAGAAAAAAACTTTATTGATCCCAAAGGAAAGATACATTTTTTTGCAACTTATAGTTTTTTTTTTCAGTGAGTTGTTTTAGATGTTTATAGCTGTGGATAGGAAGGATCCCCTAAAGTGGTCTGTCATTGTACCTCATAAAAAGAAGCTTTTGACTGAAGACACTGGTGTTATTTTAAGGTCCTCTAAGAAGGATACTCACTGTTGTCCATGATGTGCTTCATTTTATCAAGAATTCTTCAATGTTTCTTCAAATTGTTTCCAGAGGTTCAAGAAAAGAACAAAGCTGGCCTTCTTTATTGGCTTGTTGAGCTTTTTTAAGTAATTTACTCTGATGCTGTTACTAAAACAGATGAGGGAAGAAGAGATCACAATATCCACAACAGAAGATTTGCAGAATCTTGCTGCAAACACTAAAGGACCTAAACTGTCTGAAGAAGTACAGTCTCCTTTGTCCCTTCTTTTAGACGGCTTCACGGTTGCATTTCCAGTCGAGTCTGGTCTCCACTTCCATAGTTATTCCTCTTTCCAAGCCAATAACCCTACAATTCTAAGACAGGACATCTTAAATATTTCTGAATGATTAAGATGATAAGGAGGAATGGCTTTTTAGTACTTGCAAAAAATGTATCTATCAGCAATGCAGACAGATGGAGACCAAGAGGTAAGATATGTGCTTGTGTAAGCAATCACAAACATGCATTCTCTGAATTAAGTTACAATTTATCTTGTAGCAAGGGATGAATCTGCAGATTAAAAAAAGAGGTTCTTACATCAAAGTACCAAACCCTCAGCCTTTTCTAGTTAAATTAACTTCAGCGGAGAACTGATTCACTCTTAGGTGAATATGGTCATAAACACAAAAAGGTATATAAGGTGTCTCTTGCATTTGGCTTTCAGCATTTAAAAAAGAGAATTTCTCAACATAAGAAAGCATAATGTAATCCAAAAACATAGATACTCTTTAGTGTGCGTAAGTGCCAAGCTACACTGTCTTTGTTCATTCAGAGAAAAAAAAAATCTTAAATTCAATTTGTACATATATTTGTATAATTTTTACTTACAGTACTTACTGCTCTGAGAGTTGTTCTTTAGGCAACCTGTATCTTATAGAGTCTGTATTACAGCTGGCAATTAGTCAATTAATTAGCGATGATTATTCCATAAGCCATTAACTGTGATTAATTGCTTATTTAACATATAAGATCATTTGAAGTCAGGTATTTTAAATAGTTTGGGTCAGCAAGAAAAAATGATAATGAAGGGGTGTCTCATATCAAGATCAGATATTTTAGCAACTTCCTGAAGTTTCCAGTTATGGAGAAAACATTTGTAAGGAAAACACAAGGAACAGGGTTCAACTGTCTCCATTGGATGGATTCCCAAATTTCCCTGGCCTTGATCCACATATCACTGGAAGAGGCTCATGACCTTGTATAGTTAATCCACTTTACAAATTCCTTCTCAGTCAGTGACCACACAAAAGGAATCAACAACCAATACGTGGTTTTATATTTATAAGTACTATATTAATCTTTTCTAACGTTCATGAAACAAATAAACTTCAAGATGAGTTTGAGAGACTCTGCTTTACAGAACCTGCAACATTTTTAATTCAGGGTTTATTTGGTCAATTTACAATTAAATTTAATTGTTAATAGCAACAACAAAAACACTTCATAACTGGGTACAGGCAGTAGCAGAAATCCAGCATATTAATGCACATCCTTCCTCGAGTAAACACATTGTTGAATGCGTAGCCGCATCAAAATATTCAACATGATAAATGTTTCATTCTGTCAAATATGTTTCCTCTGTTATTTGCCTAGAAATATATTTTAACTCAAGAAAAGCCTATTTTAGCTCATCATAACAATTATTCCACAATTTAACTTCTTTACTTGATCTTTTAAAGTCCTTCTGACGTGTGGTCTGTTAAACGTGTTTACTCCCCTTAAATGCTGCTAAAGTCTTTACAATGCTTAAAAAACAACTCAGAGCAGAGATTATCTTAAGGTTTTTTTTTGAGCCTTTCGTAAATGTTTATTTTTCTTCTTCTGGTATTTACTTTTAGACTTGCAACACCAAAATCAGCTACACGATGGCGCCAGAGTCAAACAAATGAAGACAGATTTTTCATGATTATGCGAGAGAAGGAATTTATCAACATCAAAAGTCAGTGCGCCCCAGTGCCTCATCAGATAGTATCTCTTATGCGTTTATTTCATTGCTTTTGTATACGTGCTCGCCTTTGTGTCTCAGTACTTGGCTTTGCTTTTCTAATATTATTTAAATCAGCCGCAAATGAGCTTTTAAAAAAGGCTAAAAGGGAACTCAGAAAGAGCAGCATAGCTGCCAGGATCACAGCATCCCTTCAGCATCATTGTCGGCTGACCTCATTGTTGTAAATCTTGTGTTGGGCGGCATATTGACGATTTAGCTGCGGTCCTAGATTGGCTATTATAATGAACAGAGCCCATCCTGTGTGACATCATTGCGTTTGGCTCTTTGGAGATCTGTAGCACCTCCTCTTTGCTCCTCACATCCATTTGGAGCCGCCCGTGCGAGCAGTTTATCACAGAGCGCACCCAGGAAGGAGGCGGACCCAGATAGTAAGGGCGAACCGGAGCTGGAGAGCAGCATTGTGCGGGACGGTCACCAAAGAGGATCTATCCATCTGCTGCTCTCGGGGTTTTATACACGCCATCATCTCCTGGATCAAGTGTTACGCTCTTGTCACTGTCCCAGACGTGTGCGTCCGAGCCGCGCATCTTTTTGGAGATGTCCACGAATAGCCAAGCCGAACCGGAGAACCGGTCGGATCATCAAGATGCTCTGGGCACCGCGACTCGTCTCCCTTGTATCTCGACGGAGTCTGTAGAATGAAGGAGGTTTAACGTTTTGTCCGAGACCGGAGCGCGAAGAAGATGACGGTGCCGTTGCTGAAGATCGGGGTCGTGCTGAGCACCATGGCGATGATTACCAACTGGATGTCGCAGACCCTACCCTCTTTGGTGGGGCTTAATACTACCAAGCTGACAGCGGCGCAGGGAGGGTACCCAGACCGGAGCACCGGAGTAAGTTCGATCCTTTCCCCAACACTGGTCGGGCCGATTTGTTTCACTGGAGAATTAATAAATAATTATAGGACAAATTGTTTCAATCATAACTTCAAAATGAAATCTTATCTTACGCCAGGACAGTATATGATTTGGACAGACACCACAGATTCATTCTCCTCATTTTAAGCTGCTGCGTAAAAATGAAAAGTTGCTCATTTACCCCCAGATTTCAACCCTCTCTCCAATAAAAAAAAGAGAGGAAGAAAGAAAATCAATAAATCATAAGAAAATGCATGTAAATGAAAAAGATTGTGCTCCTATGTCTCTCTTTTAAATCAGTAGGGGTCTCCATCCTCTTCATGAATGAAAGGAGGCGCTCAAAGCCAAGGTTCGACAAGTTAAAGTCAAGTGTTTACCAGATACCATCACCGTGGTTTATCACCTTGTCAGATAGTTGAAAACGATTTTGTAGATTTTAGGCAGGAGATAAATTAATATGCTTATTTATGTTTTTTTATTATTTTCAATTTAAATTAAGAGTTTTGAAAGGTTTTAAAGCAATGTCCAAATGGGTATCACATAAGGGTTAGCAGCTGTTATAACTCTAAAACCATTTATTTATCCTGTTGTTTTCTTTAAAGACAGAGATGTGGGTTATTGTTAGAAGATTGTAAAAAATTCAAAAGGAGCAAGCAATGACAGGAATATAAGCACCAACAAATAGATGTTGAACTCATTCACATTCATCCTTTCTTCTCTCAAATTCAGCATTCATACGAAAAATATGTGTATTAAGATTCCTGGGCCTAGGGAGGCAGCAGATTTCTAGCCGCAGCCATTGCCCCTCACCCACCCCTCAACCTGTCTTTATGATGCCCATGCATATAGGGATTTTGGACATCCCTTAGAATATCTTAAATTCCTCATCAGGTCTGATGGGTGATCATCAACACAAAACTAAAACAAAACTATATAAAAAAAAGAGAAAAAAGATTTTCCAAGATGCTCCATAGCAGTATGTAAATTGTTGCACTTTTGAGTTCATTTAAGAAATGCTTTAATGCTAATGGCTTTACCAAGGAAGCAGTAACCTATTTTTTTATCTCAGTTTATTGTTTTGTGTGCGTTGTAGTCTGAAAAAAAATCTTTCTGGACCAGGATGAGCTTGACCTTTGAATCTTTAATTTTTTGTCGTGTAGTGAGGAAATACTCCCTTTTATCCTCATTCCTCTGTATATCAACACCTCTCTGGTTGGATTAAAAGGCAGCTGGCGCATAG
Organism: Jordanella pulchra; assembly: GCA_034780135.1. Lineage (NCBI taxonomy): Eukaryota > Metazoa > Chordata > Actinopteri > Cyprinodontiformes > Cyprinodontidae > Jordanella > Jordanella pulchra. Next base: position 12,513 of record JAUZNJ010006740.1, read on the forward strand.
TCTGACACCCAGCCATGAATGTCTTAAAAAAGCCAACTCTTTTCTCTTATCCCACCAGCAGGATAGTAAATGGATTAGTCATGTCTCATGTGATGATTAAACAAAAAAAAAAAAAAAAACAGGATGACGTCATAAGCCTCCAGTTGTAGAGCCGTGACCAAAAAAAAAGCACATATACTGTACACTGAATACGGATTTTCTCTTTTTCTGTTTTTCCTCACTGACATTTTCTGGCTCTTACTTGATCATTTCAAAATTTGCTAATCACAATTTTTTAAAGTGGATTTTTTAGGAATTGAAAATAGATTCTAACACATTACAAAATACATCTTTTAAAAAAAAACTCAACTTGAGGGATTTATGGACTGAAAATGGTGAAACCTCTTAGGTTTGATAGGAGAACTGAATAGAAAGAGACAAAAATAGATTATATTTAAACTGTCAATCTTCAGTCAGAAAAGATCAGGAAAAAAGGTTTAGTTAGAAAAAACAAACCAAAACAACAACAAAAAAATCTTTACCTCTGTCCTACTTACAGTTACTGTGTGGATAAAGTAGAAAAGCATCTGGACTACAAGGACCATAAACAATTATTTTCTTATTCTAACTTTCAATTGATAAATGTCTTTCTTCATATGCATTCAACTGGTGCATTTATAAAGATATGCTTTGTACTTTAAATCATTGTACTTTTGGGGCCTCAAGGGCATCAGGGAACCCCGTGCAGTTACAGTTGGCTTGTCCCTCAAGCTGACTCTAAATAACAGGAGTAGCTTTGGCATTTCTTCAATAAAATGTTTTATTGAGGTTCAGCACCTGAAAATGTTTCTGTAATCCTGAGCAACACAAGGCTTTCTTGAGCAATCATTGTAACTTCTCAGTAAATGTTGTCTGTGGACCAGTCCGTGTATAGTTGCCATGGTAACAATGTGCTGTAGACAGATAGATTTCAATCAGAAATTTAATATATAATATCTCTTTATTATGAAAATCATAAGATGATAAACTGGTGGCAACTAATCTTATGCAGGATCCAAACCTCGATACTTATTATATTTCACAGAACAAAACAAACTTACTTTTGCTATATGCTTAAAACAATTATTTTGTATACACTTTGGTGCCATTATGCACTTTTGTTTCTTCTTCTGTATGAAGGTTTTGCCAACAAACCCAGAGGAGTCGTGGCAGGTGTACAGTTCTGCCCAGGATAGTGAAGGGAGGTGTGTCTGCACCGTGGTGGCGCCCCAGCAGTCCATGTGCTCGCGGGATGCCCGCACCAAACAACTGCGGCAGCTGCTGGAGAAGGTAATTGCTTGGTTAAATACCTGGCAACAGCAATCAATGTCTCACAGTACCCAGGGTAACCATTTTACCCTTTCTTTCACACATACAAAGAGATGGTCCCCCGGTCTCCACACTCTATACGGGACAAGAATAGAAAATATCCGTCTAATGAGCTCCTTGGGAACCCAAGTTATCATGGGAGGCAGGTGAACGCTGAACTTATATTGTGCTGCGTTCACCCAGGACAACATATCTAATGATGCAACAAGCCTAACACCAAGGCTGGGAGCTAAGACACAATATTTAGCAGATAAGCTAATCAAAAATAATGTAGTTTTGCTGATTTACACGAGCCAGCATTAAGAGACTCCTCTTAGGTTGGGGAGTGTGTCAAGTGGAACATTTTTGGAGAGACAAATGTCTGAACAGCATGTCTTCTTCACATCTGAGGCGCATGACTTGTTGGCCTGATGTCAGAGTTTGCCAATCACCAAAAAACAAATCCCAAGCCAAAAGGAACATATTGAAAGCCTGTTGCTTTTTCTCAACAGCTAACACCTAAAAACAAACCTTTGGGGTGGGAAAAATAAGAGAGAGTTTTTTTTAGTTACTTACCCCTAATGTGTGCTTACCGAATCCCCAGGTCCAAAACATGACCCAGTCCATCCAGGTGTTGGACCAGCGCACCCAGAGGGATCTTCAGTATGTAGAGAAGATGGAGGTTCAGCTCCGTGGCCTGGAGACGAAGTTCAGGCAGGTGGAGGAGAACCACAAGCAGACAACTGCTAAGCAAATCAAGGTATGGAGCCCTTTTTGCAGCCATCCATCCTAACACCATTCCCTCATAGATGCCGTGTTATTTGTGTTAACAGCTTAACCCATTCTGTGTTGTCTGTGAGTAGAAAGAGTATAGAATCATCTCTATCATAACAGTGCACATTCAAATATGTCTCAATAAGTAAAAAAAAGATAGCTACATAAAACAAACTTTAATCCTCAGGATAAAGAGATTTTTAGATAGGCTTTTGTAATTAGCCATTTTTGAATATTTACTGTCTCAGCATAAAAGCAGTTTAAATAAGACCTAGATGTTTAATTATACTGAATACATTAATTAAAAATATCTGCAAATAAAACAATTGTTTTGAGTAAAGGATTTGTACTTAAGTCTGTCTCTGAAATTGATGCTGCAGATTGCATCCAGTGACATTTGGATACTTTTTGCAGGAGTTCTCCTTATATCGGCCTTTTCCTTTCAGTTCAATTTAGTCAACTCAACACCTTTAAATCATTGAGCTCTCCCTGTTAAATTGGCCTAAAACCAAGCAGCACTGCAGTTCTGTTTGGCTTTGCGGTTAAATCCATGACATTAAAATCAATAGACGCTCATCGAAATGTATTTGGTTGAATATACCAATGTAAGCTCCTGCAGATAAATGCCTTTTAAGTCAGCTGCCATTAAAAACATGCAGCAAGTTGTGTGCAGAAGTAAAGCTGTTAAAAGTTTGAGCTGCTAAGTACAGCTTGGTCATACCAAATCTGTAAGTAATAACTTTCAATTATTTCATATTAAGGTCATAACAATAAATCCAGGTAACTTGATGATGCAAAAATGTGTCTTACTCTATTAGGTTGACAATAGGGCTGCACACTATTAGGAAAACCTGCGACATGCAATAACAGTGCATACTACTGCAATGATGATAATATGGCAATGTATAATTAGATACCATGGATTTCAGTTATTTCAGCACTTCCCTTTTTCAACATTTTTGTTACAGCCTTATTCCAAATTGTATTAAATAAATCTCTTTCCCGTGAAATGCTCTGAATGCTTTAAAAACACATTATGTATGCAGTGTTGATGTCTCTCTCTGTTAGATTGAAAGCGAAAAAATAACAAATACATAAAAGGGCGTGTTTTTTGCATCTGTGGAATTGTAATATGGGATAAGTGATTCCATGACGGGATGTGGCATCTCCGGTCCATTTTAAGTATCAGACTGATGAACCTCTGTCAGTTCCCCTTATTCATGAGCATCATTTCTTTTACCAAACAACATGAAATGGCCTTCTTTAAGTATTTGAACCGCTTTGATGTTTTCTCATTTGCAAGACTCTGATACCCAGACAACTGTCTGACTCTTGCACTACATTATAAACTGCTCAGTGATAAGAAGTCTTTACTTCAAACTGTTTTATACTGTACGTGACACAAAGCCTATACACTGAGCTGCCCTGAGCAGGCAGGCAGGAGGCCGCATAGGTTCACAGCTGCCCTATGCAGCACTGACAGGTGTGTTTTGGGTGTCTGGTGAAGAACAAACGGCACAAGAAGTTCAATTAGCTCATGAATCTTGCTATGCTCTATTCCCCCTCTTTGTCCCACTCACAGAAAGCATGGGAGCTGTGGTAATACGTCAGAAGAAATCTAGGAAATTGGTACATTCAATAAAAAAGGCAAAAACATCAACGGACAGGTTCTGGTCGCCTCACAGTATGTGGACATTAGTCTGAGTACATAGGAGCCTTTAGCTATCTTAATGTTTGCAACCTCGGTTTTTCTAGCGTAGCTGTTTTAACTCTCTTTACAGGTCTTTGTGGTTGTATTTAATGTGACACATTAGAGAATAGTCTCACATGAGGTTGCTATAAGTGTTGGATGTTTTTGGAAGAGTACCTGTGTTTGTAGAACGCCGTCTGTCTTTAAACCAAATATATCAAAATAAGAAACGTGCTTTTATTTTTAACCGTGAGGTCTGAAGTAAACTTTCAGCTCACCTCCTTGTTATCCATCCCTTTCTATGAAAGGGACAAGCATCAGATATAGACTTCCATTTGATTGCTCAAATATGTGAAGTGCTTCGTTTGATTTGGTCAAATGCTTGAACATTCTGCGCTTTTGACAAAAAGCTAAAATAATGCGTAAATGTAAACATGTGAAGCAGTAATTTATCGCAGTTTAAGTTTTGTGAGCTATGCTTATCACACAGGTGGTTAAGTCAATTACAACTTTATAATAACTATGCAATATTGTGCACCCCTAGTTCACAAGAATAATACGAGATGACCTCATGACATTCATTGGAGAAAAGTAAATCTAAAGTTTACTTCACAAATAGAGCCAAGTTTTACAGTTGATTCCCTGTCCCAGACGTGGGCTATGATTTCGAAATTTCCTAAAACGTACATACACTCAGTGTTTCACATACGCACGAAAGCCTGTTGGTGCATACTTAACACATACCAATAATAACGTATTTTACCTCCAAGTGTTAACAGCTATATCTGACAGAAGTAATTTTATTCTTGGATTCTTACATTTTCATCTAATTTTCATTCCTGTGTGGTGGTAATAATGTCATCCCAATTATGAATTAAAAAGACTCCTTTGTGTGTTTCTTACATTTCCAGTAGAGTGGAACTATATAGTTTGGATGAACTATGTAGTTTGGATGAACAAATGTAAGTATTTTTAATTTTGAAGCAGGAGGTATAAAATACAGTCCAATAAGGACACTGCTTCATGCAGCACTTAACAAGTTTTCAACAAAACCCTTTATTTAAATTACAATTTTTACATTAGGGATCTCAAAATGGATTTAAAATTTGCTCAATCAAGGCTAATAGCGTTGAGTTTTGTCAGCCAACCCTAAAAAAAGAGTACTTCTTAAATGTAACAGAACATCTGAACAACTACTTCCTTTCTTATTTCAAAAAGAGATATAGGCTGTCCAACTTAATAGAAAGCAATTACATAGCAATGTATATTAAATCTAAACAATTGGGAAGTGACAGACTCTTTATATATTTTATATTTTAATATTAATATTTTAAATATTAGCAAGAAATTTGAAATAAACTTATTTATGTGCTCATCCATACAACATTAACCCTTCTCCATCTTTAGCTTTAGCATTGCATCTAAACAGCTTCTGTTTTTTATAGTCTGTCTTGTACCTCTTCTTGTGTCTCTTTATGTCATTTATGCATGCATTGTAAATACCTCATTTGGCTATGTTCAGTGCATGCGCAAAATCTACTGTAACACATCAAGTGCGTTTGACTAAATATGTGTGTGCCTTTGTGTGTCTCTTGAGTCAGGTTAGAAAGCTCTAGCCCCTGTCAACAGTCTTTCATTTTCTTGCTTGCAGGGCTAACTTTAAGACATGTAAAGAGAGCCACAGGGAAGAAGAGGCAGGTCAATTCCAGATTCCCCCCCCCCCCCGAACTGCGCCACAGTACTGAGAGTGTTTGGGCATCAAACAGTTAATTTACCCTTAGCATCATTAAGATTAAGGCACCCTGTCACCCTTCTCCCAAACCTACCCACTACTGATCTATTCCTGCATGTTACTGCTGTCAACGTTTTCCATCTTAAAAGCTTTTTGCTGGCGTGAATACATTATTATTATTATTATTATTATTATTATTATTATTATTATTATTATTATTATTATTATTATTATTATTATT